>JBCNYG010000007.1:15071101-15082284 GCA_039654305.1 Porochilus rendahli | reverse complement strand
GACTAACTGGAGCTTGTTTATGCACCTATTAGAACATCCAGAGAGTAATGCATTACAATAATCTAATCTCGAGGTAAATATTGGTATGTTTTCTCTTTTCTTGAGATAGCAAAAAGGAAACCAGTGTCTGCTTGTGTATTGTGTCATGTCTGTTGGGTGCAGAGTACTTCCTCTTTTTTGCAGCTGAACTTGCAACCTTAACGGAGTTGTTTCTTTACTTCTGCTTTGCAAAGCTGTGTGTAACCATCTATGGAAATGATTTGTACCATAACCCTTGTGTGAGCCTGCACATACACAGAGAATATATATACCATGTTCTGTGATCTGTCTTTCAGTGGCTTGACAATAAACTGGCATTGGTTGAGACCTTTGTGGTGTATGTTGTAAATGACACTATAAAAAATGTTAGTTTATTACAGAATTATAATAAAATCCATAGTGCTATGTGATAAATAAATAAATATATAAATAATTTAGTTCATATAATAATTTAAGGTTTAGAGCCTGATATGTTTATGGGGTTCTTTGTATAATTTGGTGCTGTGTAACATGAAATAGTTCATTGTTTGTGTTGCCCGGAACTAATGTCTGTGTCGCTGCAGAACCTTTTTTTTGCACACAGCATGCCGCCCAGCAAGTCACCCACGTTGTCTTCAATATTGTTGAAAGTTGTTATATTTAAGTTGCTGAAGAGCCCAGAAGATTTATTTTGCAAGTGAAAGACCTGTTTTCAAGACAAGCGTTCAACGAGGTATTAATTTGTAAATGTATTTATTTCATGTCGTATTTTCTTTCATGTTTAATATGCTGTGGACATTTATTGATTCGGTCGCACTTTGTGTATTGTTGCCTTAGTTCTCACGGCGTCACCAAGAAATGCTACAAACAAGTGTAGACAATAAACGCCCGTTCCAAAGAACCAACCTGTGTCTGTGTTGTCCTGAAGAGAGCTACAGTGAGAACTCGACTGCTCGGTGCGGGTAAGAGAGAAAGCAAGAGGGAGACGATGTCTCGCTGAAGATCTATCCAGCATATCAGATAAGCAAGTTCACGGTGCACTGTCGGCATGGCAACCGCAAGCTACGATGATTAGACTGTGTCAAGGCGCAACTTTTCAGGATAAAACCAGGAAGTGCTCTGCCTCATCCTTCAAAGTAAAAGGAGGCGTGAGAAGTGACTTAACTTGAAAATTGCAAATAAGGACTAAGGTCTGTTACCCTTCATTCTATGCCAAACCTATATGCTGTATATATGCACATTAAATCTAATGTGTTGGTATTCACGACAGTTAAATGTCATAAGGTTTAGAAGTGAAAATTATCTCACAAGAAAGTGGAACGAATTATCAACAAAGGTTAAAGAAAAATACATTGTTTGTGAAACTGAGTTAATATTTGTGAACATCTGTTTATTTCATGAAAGGTATCGTAGCTTTAAGAGCAACTAAGTGAATCTTTAAAGGGTCATTCCACTAATTAATTTGCAAAGACTAAGTGACATTCTCTGCATTTAAGGTTAATGTTTGCATATTTGTACTATGTTAGTTTCACTCTTAATATTCTGTTGTGAAGCTTACGCCAATGTGTAGCTTACCTAACTTTAAACACTGAAATAGTGATCCTTCTACCTTTCCACATTTAGGGTTTAATCCCTTCACATAGTTTTCATAGCTACAGTTAACAGCCTACATGTTCATTGTAGTCTATGCACAAAGGGGATTTATTTCAAGCATAATAGCTGTAACAATCTTAGAGATTATTTCAGAATGTCAGACATAGAGACTGAGACCTGCCAAAAAATGACAAATTACCTGCTCAACTTGAAACAACAGGCAATGAGCCAGCAGAAGGGTCAGAGACCACGAAAAAGTGAAAGGACACGAACCTTAACTGAAAAGGGAAGAGAACTTCTTGCAGAATGGCTGAAAACTGTACAACGTCGTTATAAATGCCTTTATGAGAAATGGAGATATCATGCAAGAGTAGGCAAGGAAATATTGACTGACGAAGCCTCCAAAGATGAATTGAAAGACCTTATTTCAAATATAGAAAACTCTTGCTCTGATGTGAAAAACATTTATGAGGAGTTACGCCAGATGCATACTTCAGATCCAGACCTACGGCACAGAGTTGACACATGCATATCACTCTCATTCATTATTCAAAGGGCAGAGAGACAGCTTGAAGAGCATACAACAGAGAATGAAGAGCCTTGGCCTGATGTTGGATCTGTTTTAGACTCAACAGGTTCTTTATCCAGTCCACTGTCTTGCCAATCAAAATGCGACTCCACTCTCTCAAGCATCCTCTCAGTCAAAAGATATGAGGCTGCGGCCGAAGCCGCTGCATCTCAGGAAGTCTTAACAGTTTTAGGTGAACAAGAAAGAGAGGCAACAGAACTTCAAAAGTTAGAAGCTGAAGACAAAGAACAACTAGCATGGTTTGAGTGTGAGAAGCTAGCCAGACAACAAGTCATACAAGAAAGGCGCAAAAGGCTAGAACGCCTGGAAGAGGTAAAGAAGCTGAAGGCTGCAAAGGCTCGAGTTAAGGTCTATGATCAAATTGAAGAAAAAATTTAGGCAGTTGACTCACCACATCATGTTGAATTAACAAGAGAAACTCAAACTTTCTATTCTGGGTTTCCATTCATTCCTCAATCTCTGCCAGTACCAACACAAGTCCTCAGTTCTTTAAGTCCTCCATGTAAATGCTGGTTATCCACCATTCAGTGAGCTTGTAGACTTTCTATCAAGGGAAGCAGATCTTGCTTGCGATCCCATATCGTTGATACAATCGCTCAAGAGTGTGGAAGGTAAAAAACCAAGGTATCCACGAAACCAAACCATTCAAGCAAAGACACTGTCTACAAACACAACACAAAGAGACATCCCATCATGCATCTTCTGCAAAAGAACAGGGCACGTCCTAGCCAAGTGTAGAAAATTCATGGAAAGAACGGTTGAAGATCGTGTCAAGTTTGTGCACGCAGAAAAACTCTGCTTTGGATGTTTGAAGCCAGGTCATCATTCAAAAAGGTGTTACATTACAGAAATATCTGCAACCTCAAACAGAGTCCTACAAGAGACATTAAGTACACAAACGGCAGCAATCGTACCAGTCTGGATCTCATCCACAAAAAGACCAGACCAAGAAGTTCTCGTCTATGCACTCCTGGACTCCCAGAGCGATACAACTTTCATCCTAGATGAAGTCACCCAAGACCTCCACACAAACAAAGAAAATGTTTCCCTATGGTTGTCCACGATGTCCACAAGGTCGTCAATCATACCAAGTCAGAAACTAACAAATCTTCAAGTGAGAGGATATAACTAAAAAAGGATTCTTCTACCACCACTTTTCACACGAGAGTTCATCCCAGCAGACAGGTCACATATTCCAACTTCAGAGACTGCTCCCAAATGGCCTCATCTGGAACAGTTGGCAGACAAGATTCCACCACTATTGGACTGTGAAGTAGGCCTTCTTATTGGCTATAACTGTCAGCAAGCCCTCCTTCCAAGAGAGGTTGTTTCCGGTGAAGAGAATCATCCATTTGCACAGCGGACAGATCTTGGCTGAAGCATTGTAGGCTGCTTGAATCCAGCAAAGGACTATGGCGATGCAATAGGAATCAGTCACAGAATCATTGTGCAACAAGTAACGACCATACTGAGACTTGAGCTGTCATCAGCAGTAACTTCAGTCCACAATGCTGATGTCATTAAGCGAGAGCTGGAAATTGAAAACCTGCAAGAGTACTACTGGACTGATTCAAAGGTAGTCCTTGGTTACGTGAAAAATGATGCCAAGAGGTTTCACACATTCATAGCCAACAGGATACGGCGTGTAAGATTAAGCACCAAACCCGAACAATGGCGATATGTTAGTTCTGAAAAAAATCCTGCAGACTACACCTCAAGAGGACTGAGTGCAGTTCAGCTCAAGGAGTCCAACTGGTTGAAAGGACCTGACTTTCTTTGGCACTCAAACCTCCCATTAGAAGAGGGAATGGTGGGAGAAGTGGAAGCAAGTGATCCAGAGCTTCATAAGATCCATGTTCATGCAGTCAAAACAAAGGAATTGATCATTCACTGGTAGATCATTTCATCAAGTTCTCTGACTGGTCCACAGTAGTGAGAGCCATTGCTAGGCTCAAGAGATTCATCAGAGAATTCAAAGGGCTTCAAGAAAGAACCAATGAAACAACTAACATTGAAGAAAGACGAGAAGTGGAAACGCTCATTATCAAGCTGGTGCAACAACAAGCCTTCGCTGAAGACATCCAAAAAATAAGGCTCCAAAGAGGAAACATCCTAAAGAGGCATAATAAGTTACGCCAGTTGAATGCCTTCTTGGACAGAAACAATGTCCTTAGAGTGTGAGGACGGCTATCTCAGTCAGCCTTACACTACAACATAAAACATCCGGTGATACTCCCAAAGAAGTCTCACATATCCATGCTGCTCGTCAAACATCATCATGAGCAAGTGCACCACCAAGGGAGAGGTACGACCATGAACAATTTGCGTGCAAAGGGAATATGGATTTTAGGATGTTTAAATCTAGTCTCATCACACATACATAAATGTGTAAAGTGCAGAAGATACAGAAGAACTTCAGAGACACAATAAATGTCAGAATTACCAAAGGAGAGAACAGAGGCAACCCTCCTTTCACATACTGCGGCCTAGATTGTTTTGGCCCTTTTATTGTGAAGGAGGGAATAAAGGAAGTGAAACAGTATGAACTGCTGTTCACCTGCTTGTGATCCAGAGCGGTGGATAAAGAGACACTAGATGATATGACCACGGACGCATTCATGAATGCACTTTGAACATTTATTCCCATTAGAGGTCCTGTGTGTCAATTAAGGTGCGATCAGGGAACAAACTTTATTGGTGCTAGGAGAGAGTTTTCTGAGTTATTCAAAGGAATGGACCCAGAATGCCAAAGAGTTATTGGTTGTGAATTTGTGATGAATGTTCCCTCCGCAAGTCATATGGGAGGAGTTTGGGAACGCCAAATTCGAACAATCAGGAGCATTCTCACAGTCATGCTTGACGAGTCTGCACAAAGTCTTGACACCACAACCTTAAGGACATTTCTCTATGAAACGATGGCCATAATCAATAGCAGACCATTGAGTGTGGAACATCTGCATGATCCGGTTGGTCCAGAACCTCTTACTCCTCGCTGCAGAACCTTTTTTTTTCAACACAGCATGCAGCCCAGCAAGTCACCCACGTTGTCTTCAATATTGTTGAACGTTGTTATATTTAAGTTGCTGAAGAGCCCAGAAGATTTATTTTGCAAGTGAAAGACCTCTTTTCAAAACAAGCAGTCAATGAGGTATTAATTTTAAATGTATTTATTTCACGTCGTATTTTCTTTCATGTTTAATACGCTGTGGACATTTATTGATTCGGTCGCACTTTGTGTATCGTTGCCTTAGTTCTCACGGCGTCACCAAGAAATGCTACAAACAAGTGTAGACAATAAACACCTGTTCCAAAGAACCGACCTCTGTCTGTGTTGTCCTGAAGAGAGCTACATATGTTGTGAAGTCACTCCGGGATCCTGTAGACTGAGACTGCTGGGAGGAGGCGACTCTGTATTGAGGAGAGAGGAGGTTCGGATCGAGATTGATCCAAATCCTTACACTCTCAATGGTCCGTCTGTAGAACACAGTCAGGATGGGGAAGGGGAGATGGGCTTTCCTCAGCCTTCTCAGCAGAGGCGCTGCTGGGCTTTCTTGCTGATGTAGCTGGTGTTGAGTGACCAGGAGAGGTTCTCTGCCAGATGGACACCAAGGAATTTGGCGCTCTTGATGATCTCCACTGAGGATCCATCAATGAACAGCTGGGAATGGTCGCTCTGTGCTCTTCTAAAGTCAACAACCATCTCTTTAGGCGTCAGGCTGTTAGCCGCTGCACCTCCTCTCTGTAAGATGACTAGTCGTTCTTACTGATGAGACCCACCACGGTCGTGTCATCGGTGAACTTAATAATGTGGTTGGAGCTGTGCATTGCTGCACATTAGTGAGTCAAAAAGTGAACAGCAGTGGACTGAGCACACAGCCCTGAGGAGCGCCAATGTTCAGTGTGGTGGTGCTGGAGATGCTGTTCCCGATTCGGACTTACTGGGGACTCCTAGTGAGGAAATCCGGAGTCCTGTTGCAGAGAGAGGTGTTCAGGCCCAGAAGGCTTAGCTTTTCAATCAGTTGCTGAGGAATGATTGTGTTGAATGCTGAACTAAAGTCTGTGAACAGCATTTGTACATACGTGTCCTTACAGTCCAGATTAGAAAAAAGGTATTTTTAAAAAATTTACTATGGGAACAACATAATTTCACATTAAGTATCTATACCAGGCATGATGGGGGAATACCTGAGCATCATTCGAGATCTTTCCAAGACAATAGGGCATACATTTCCTCAGAAACTGCAGGTTTTGATGAATATATTGTATGAATTCATAAGAAACACCTAATTATTGTAGAAACTAGAAATTTAAAGGTAGGTAAATTTATCTAAAACCTGTTAATTATCTGATCATATTTGTTCATTTTCATTGTTACGTATACCGATCACCTATAACACTCTTGCCGGTTCACAGTTTAAAGATGTGCAGTCCCAGGCATTTAGCCATCACAACATGGCCCTTGTCAAACTCACTCTGATCCTTCTGCTCATTTTTCCTGCTTCCAACACATTACATTAGAGACTCACTTTCTGCCTAACACATCCCATTCCTTGGCAGGTGCCACCGTAACCAGATAATCAACGTTACTCACTTTTTATTTCACTATTTATTTGAACTTTGCCTAGTAGGCAGGGTCACAGCAATAGTTTATACTAATTACTGCAAGAACATGCCTTACATCCATTCAAACTCTCACCTAGACGACACATTTCTGCCATGTCTTTGGACTGTGGCAGAAACCTGAAGCACCCGGGGTAAACCCACACAAGCGCAAGGGGTACAGGCATCCTTACTAAGCATGGGGTTTGAACCCAGGATTTTCTTGCTTGAGGTGAGCGCGCTAACAACAAATCCAGTGTAAGGTTAGTATGTCTGGTCTGAACTCTCCGGAGATCTACTATAGCACACACTGTTGAAAATACATTATATATTGAATGTATACCGTTGCTTTAATAAATAATACACAGAAACTTAATACATAAGCTTCTTTTTCACAATGATCAATTTGATGTCATTTTATGAGTGATTTTATGAGTTCTAATGAGTGGTATCAATGACCTATGGTCAAAACAACAAACAAAGGTAAACAAAAGAAATAATGGTAGAAGACACTCATAAGAATCCAGCCAAGCCCTGCTCATGGCAGGTGGTCATTTGAGATGATGTTACAAATATTAACTTTGAAAGGGCAATGAGGTTTACAGCGCTATCCATTTGAGTCACTGCTCATAATAGCTGCCTGTGCCAGTGTTTATTAAAAAACTGCAGAGGATAAACGATGTGCGTGTCTTGCCTTCATTATACCCGATATAATGACTACACTATATGACCTTAATGTTCTTCTGGTCATGCCCATGAAAGCTATAATGCACAATTCTTAAACACAAATGTCCAGAAGCTTTCTTTTTTGTTGTTGTTTATTTTTCATACACTGTGCAACAAAAAAAAAAACCTCTAGTATTTTATTGACTGCAATAAGCCTTGATTAAATTATGTAATGTAATGTTACTGAGCCTCGACTGGACCAACTGAAGCAACAATACATTCTGTAATCAAGGCAGAAGGCAGTCCAACAAAATATGTGTGTGAATTAATTGGCCAGGCAGGGTTGATTTCAAAGACTCTAATCTGACATCTTGGAATTCTTATTTGTGCCATTAAAACTACGGACAAAGAAGCAGAAAACAACAACAAATATACAAATGCATTTTTATAATTCAAATCAATGATCAACATCATCATGAAATTAAGTATTAGTAAGCTTTAAGCTGAGCTGAGCAAATGATTATAACTAAACAGACTATACATTTATTTCAATGTCACAAATCAGAGACCAAGCTCCTTTATGATGCAATACATTTTACACATTTCCAAATCGATACTTTTAGCTTCATTAAATGAGCAGAATAGACAAACAGCATGAGGCCAGGAGAGAAAAAGGACAAACAAATGAGAGGAGATACGTGAGAAAGAGAAAATGAGAACTGAGGGGAAACTGTGATGGAGGAATGCACATGGCTAGAGAATTAGCAGACACAGCCTCGGTCCTCTCTTGAGCCCAACAGGGGAGTAATTACCCAACTACCTCCTGCCAGCTACTTATAAACAAAGCCAAATAAGTAGCCTATAATCAGAATTCTTCCCGCACATTGTTAACTGAGCATATTTCCATGTATTCTTGTGTGTGCGCGCACGTCTGTGTGTGTGTGTGTGTGTGTGTGTGTGTGTGTGTGTGTGTGCAGAGATGTGCCCAATCTTGAGCCGAATGTCAAACTCAGAATAAACAAAGATTCTGAAACGTTAAGGACACTGTGCTCTCTAGACAGGGTGTGGTGGCATTACTGCAGTGTCTGCTGAACAGAGGACACGCTGACCTTAATTGCAAAGCTATGCACTAGAACCAATCGCTTCCAAAACCCTTCCAGGATGAAGGCATGGAAGGACACACTGTTCCTCCACACGAACACCCAAGACGATTTTTTTAAAGACCAAAAGTCTTGGCAAATTTATTTTGTGGTACAGCTTTCTATGAGCCAGTTTTCCAAACATAGGCACACAAGTTCTATACTAGACACCATGGATGCACAAATACATTCTTATCGATTACATAATGTATCATCAGGGCAGAGGTTTGAGGTTGGAGGTTTGACAAAGCCTAAATCAGTCCTGGAGAAACAGAAATGGCAACGATGTACTTCTGCAATATACCTGGAAGAGTAACAAAACACACACACGAAACTGAGGGGCAGCATAAGGAGCATGAATGCTGCATACACGGTGCTGTGTGGTTGGTGACTTATGAGCATGAGTAATTCACTCTGGAGAAAGTAGAGAGGTTATGAACACCACAGCTTTCATCTTTCAGTATGACGCACACAGTTCATCTAGCTTTCTGCAATTTTCGTGGAATGGAGAAATACTGAGAAGCATTCGAGCAGAAGGAAAAAACAGAAGACACCAACTGCTATTAGATGAATTCCTTTCTTTAATTCAATAGTCAATTCATTGGCATGTCTTCTTTTGAGAAATAGATTTTAGACAAGGAATTCATAACAAACAAACAGAAACCAAAGTCTGTTTCAGAATTTATTTGTGAAGTCAACTGAAAGGCCGTAAGAAGAAGCATAACTATTGATATTATACCTTCTATAAAAAAACCTATATTCTTAAGATTTGTATTTTGAGCTATCGCACTGTTCAGATGAAATAAGGTATCAGGAGACAAGTCTACCAGAAGCCCACATGTCATGTTTTCGTGATTTATTGGGCCAGAAGTTGTTGTAATTTTGTTTAGACCATAATTTTCCAATTATTTTGGTTGTTTTTGTTACTATGATTTTAAGACTAATGTATTGTATGTAATTAATCTCTGGCCTGGCTGACCTTTTTTAAGTGTGAAACAAATAATAATCAAAGGCTTCTGATCCCCATTATAGTATAAATCCAATCATTATTTATATGAAGACTGTGAACAGCCATTTAATACTCTCTTCAGTTTCTGAAACTAAAACATTGGCTTGCAAACTCAGTGACGTAACCCAGCCAATCCCATGATGTCACGTCACTATCAGGCTGAAGCAGCCAATCAGAAAGGTGTCTTTGAGCCGGAACGCTTGTGCACACTTGAAAAGCGGACAAGGACTGATGTTGCCTGAAGGGACCACTGATGTCATACGTGATCAGCTATTAATACAAATTCACTACAGGTATCCTCTAAGCGATGGTTTACAGAAGTAAAATTACAATGGATAGAAAACAAACTTTCTGTGTATTGCAAGCAGTACCATCATCGACTGGACTGTTATATGAGCTTAAACGAGGCTATAGGGAGCACTAATTTGGCTTTTGGATGACCTTTATGAGAGACCAAAGCCTGCAGGGGAGAGGACTTTTCACCGTTCCTTTGCACACACGATTTAAATGAAGCCATTTTTCTACCCTCCCTATTTATTGTCCGTGAACCTCACTGAGGAAATGTAAAGTAAAATAACTACTGTCCATGATAATGGCTGTCACACGAGCAATTTTTTTTCTGCACTTGTCAGCTAAAGATTGTCAAAGGGAGATCGAACAGGTAAACAAATTTCTTCAGCAAGCAATTATAAAGATAAGATTTAGGTAAATGTCAGTTGGAGCAATTGCAGAAGAAATGAGCATCACAAAATCAATAGTGAAAAAGCTAAGAAACTACTGGTGGTGCAAACAACCAAGAAAGACTGCAACACCGGTGACAGGATAATCATTTTCCTCAGTTGGTTATTTATTATATCCAGCTATTTTGTGTCTAGGCGGCATGGTGGCGTGGTCAGCACATCCACCTTACTGCACGAAGATCCTGGGTTCACCTCCTGGGCTTGGGCGTTTCTGTGTGGCTTTTGCATGTTCTTACTGTGCTTGTGTAGATTTCCGCCAGGTACTCCGGTTTCCTCCAACAAACCAAGGACATGCATATTAGGCTGATTGATTGTTCCACATTTCTCCTAGATATGGACGTTAGTGTGAATGGTTATGTGAATGTTATGCATTTACTGGTCTGGCGTGCTGTTCAGGGTGTACTCCACCTCCGCCCAGTGTCAGATGAGAGATGCACCAGCCTCCCTGCGACCCTCGTAAGCGGTTTTAGCAAATGAGTGAGAAGAGTATTTTATTGAGACTTACAGGCCTTATTACTAGGTCAGCATTTCATAGTTGTACTTTTGAAGCTATATGTTTAGCCTCTACCTTATTCATCGATGGTAAAAACACCACTGAGAAAATATTATAGTGGATTTTTAATAAGCGTTGTGCTGGTACAAATGGTAAAATGTTATTATTTTTATTTTTAATTTTTTTTTAAAACACTGTGGATGCCAAGCCTTCCCAGACTATGGATTGTTTGATTTTGAAATGCCATCTATTTTACAAGTTTCATTTATTCATTTTCTGAACCGCTTATTCCTAATTAGGGTCGCGGGAAGGCTGGCGCCCATCTCAGCCGACTCTG
>JBCNYG010000007.1:15020407-15030954 GCA_039654305.1 Porochilus rendahli | reverse complement strand
CGAGCTGGGAATCGAACCCAGGACCTTCTTGCTGTGAGGCGGACGTGCTAACCACTACGCCACCGTGCCGCCTGCATCGCAACAAAAGATTTTTATGTGAGTGGTGTATTTGATTAGACAATACGAGCCATGTAGGCGTGCTTTAAACACATACCTGAGAAAAACATCTGTTCTGATGTATAAGAAGGGAAATATTAGCATACTTTACTATTTTTGTTACATGTAAAATTCTGATGACATTGATAGAAGGCTGTATGTACTGTCATATTTCGGCTATATTCTGGGATGTTGTTATAACAATAGCTGCAGTAACCCTAACTAGCTAGCTATTAAGATTTAACCTAACTATTAGAAATTAAATACAATCTTAAATACAAAAAAAAAAACTTAAAATAGATAAATAATACAAGTAAAATTAAATTACATTTAAATTATAATGTAAAACTAGAGGCACCTACAAAATTTGACACTGATTCTTTTAGCAGTTCTTGAAACATTGTCGTGTGTAACCTGACACATTACCCTATTGTGGCTTATAAACAAATGGGTATCACAGTTAAAGCTCCTAAAGATCTTAAAGATCCACTGTTGGTGTAGGGTTTCTCTGCATGTTCTCCCTGGGTTATTCTGTTTCCTCCAACCTCCCACAAATATTCTGGTATAGTAGATGTGTGACATTTGTAAATTTCCTTATTGAGACTTTTATCTTTATCGTTGTTTCTTACTTGGTAGGGAGCAACGGTGTGCACACAGTTTCCTCTGGGATCGATAAAGTATTCAGATTCTGATGCTGATGATGCCCTGTGATGGATTGGTGTCTGATAAAGTGTGTATTCCTGTCTCGCACCCAGTGTCCAGGGACAGTTGCTGAATCATAGCTGTTAATCCTGAAAAGCCGAGGCAGCTGGACCTTTTTTCGTGTTCATTTGAAGACGTTTCACTTTTAATTCAAAAACGTTCATCAGTTAGAAAATCTGGTGGAAAGTTCCAGCGTTATATAGGGTGAGGAAAAAACTCTCAAGTCACTCACTACGGTTGTTTACCTGGTCTGCACATTGGAGTCGTTTGTTTACCTGAATCAAGGTGTGAAGTGGAATGAAAACTCTTGGGAAGGAGATTTGCCTTGTATGTGCTTGAAAGGTGAAATCTCAAACTGCCTCCGTGGTTTAATGTTGTTTTTTCCTTCTTCACATAAATTCTTTTACTCTTCTTTCAAACCATCTCTCTTGCCTTTCCAGAATCTGTGCATTGCTGTCCTCGAATGAGTGTCATTTGTCCTTGAGATGTACATGGACCGCTGAGCCTTGACTGGCTCTCCTGTGGTGTGCTTGTACAGTTGTTGTTTAGCTGTTTATCATAGTTCTTAATGAAAGATGATTAATAGATAGATTTGTAACTGATGTTTCAAAACACACAGCAAGTTAAAATTTACAGTCAGCTAAAGTATGATTAATACTGAATCTAACACTTTGCAAGGCAACAAAACGGGAGCATTTTGAAGGGGCTGATTCTTTTCCACACCCACAGTATTTAATGCCTTCACTGACATCTTGTTTTTGTTCAAAGCCTCCAGGTTCCCAAGCTGACTGTACACACAGCACTACACACCCAGGCTACTGTACATAAGGGATAAAGGAAACATAGCATAGGCACCCCTAACCTAAACAAATATTTTTCATCTATTGTAGCTGCATAGCTATAATCGAGAACATGTGGTGTTGCAGTCACAATTATATAGGATTATTCAGTTAAGTTACACGTACAGCTTAAAGTAAATTAAAGTAAAGGTAATTAAAAATTAGACTTAGACTTCAGGTCACCCAGGTTTCAAACAAATGATCACTAGAGGGCGCTATGAGGTCAAAGCGAAATGCGGCGTGATCCTAAATGGCTAACAGGGTACATGATGCCCTACACAGGGTGTGTGCAATGATTGTAATACCTCATGTAGTGCACTATATAGGGAGTCGTAATGCATTAGGGATTTGGCCTATATTTTGGCACCAGGTCTGCTAATGAAAGACTTTCTGTCTGTTTAGCACGGGCTAAAGTTATCCCGGAATAAAGGCAGCACGCATGTGCCATAAACCCGGATGTAAAAATTTCTAAAACACTAGCTGATAAACAATAAATGGGTTAGCTTACACTCACAAACTCGGTATGTTTGATCCTTAAGATATCGGACCCTTTCCTTAGGAACATGTGCCAGGCATGGGGTTGATATTATAATGCTGTTTATTAAACAACTGCAGAAGAAACTGATTAGTTTATTTTGGAATTAAATAAATAGGTTGGAGGGGGGTGGGGGGGGGTATTAGGATCATTCGAATGGATTTCCCAACTAAAAAGTATGAACGCGGGAGCAACTGGTCTGAACCGGAGGTAGTGGAGCTTTTACAGCTCTGGTCGGATGAGACGGTCCAACTGGAACTGGAGAGCTGCCTCCGCAACCAGCACGTTTTTAACCGCATCGCTGTGGCCCTGCATGATCGGGGAATCTACCGCACCGCAGACCAGTGCCGGGAGAAGATCAAGAAGCTCAAGCTCGACTACCGGCGCATGAAGGAGACCCAACAGACGCCGCGCGGGGCAAGAGCACGCAGGTTTTACGACGTGATAGACCGCGTGCTGAGCAGCCGTCCCGCCGCCTCTTCCTCCTCCTCCTCCTCTTACTCAACATTGTGGGGGAATGCCGGAGTGCACCACCAGGCGACCCTGGGCTCCTCCAGCTCCGCCTTCACATTCAACTGTCCGCCCAAAGCGGGTGAGCTCATGGAGATAAAACTCGAGGAGCTGAACGCAGAAGGCGAGGAGGAGCTGCTGAGTGCGGAAGACCCGCTGTACTCCGAGGAAGAGGCGGAGGCGGAGTATAAATCAGCCGGAGCGGACACTGAGGATCCCGGCGAGCGGGGAGGGGAGTGCGCGGCTCCTGCTGGTTGGTCTCCTTCAGGTACGGTACACCAGGACAAGTATAAACCCATGGATCTCAAACCCACGTTAATGTCCAGGTCATCTCGTGTAATGCCGCCTCACCTTGTCTCATGTCATCTATCTCTTGTCTTGTATTAGTTGGTATGAATGTTACAATTGTAACAAGAGTTAAGTGCTTACTATTGTTAAATGTATTAGAGATAACTAGATTAAAGAGTTTAAAATCGGGGCAGTTATTGTTTTTTTAATAAGAAGTTGCTCACAAACACATCTAAGGTTTATTGATGTATGACCCAAAAATAATTGATTGCTATAGGCAATCAGCATAAGCATAACACAATAAGTTAGTTGGGATGCAAAATAATTTGGACTTTTTTTATTCAGTGTAGTTTGCAGTAAATATGCTTATAATTTTTTTTTTTGTTCGTTTGACAACCCGCTTAATCATTTTAGGGTCATGCGAAGATTGGAACCCGTCTTAGCTGACTCTATTAAACACTTGTAAACTGCACAACACTCCCCAGTTTACCTATTTTACTCCTACATCCATTAAAGTCAGACTACTACAAAACAGAGAATACAAATCATAAGAGAAGAGCAATGACGTCATTACCATGGGTAATGCTGTATTACATATAAGAAATATAAGGGTGTAACATCAGGGTCAATATTGACAATAGAGAAACCAAGGACCTACTATTACTAACTTTCATTTGTAGGAGAAAAAATGGACATGGTGATCTCCTACAGTCTCCGCAATAGCTTCAACAGCTTGTTGTAAAGTATTATCCCTCGGGAGAAATAAACACAGCCTTGATCAGTTATTCCTTCCCAGTATTTGATATGGAAATTATATTTATAAAATTGCATGTACAATATTTTAAACACTCAGATACCACTCTGAGCACAAAGTTCTTACATGCCAAACACATTTCGAACGTACTAAAATAAATGCACGAGGTATATTTCATCTTTCAGAGCCAGAAATAAATCCTTGGCACACTGTGGTTGTTTTGAGGGATATGACTGACATGCAGATTAAACTTTGGATAGCACTAAAACACCTTGCTACATGAAACATGTTACACTGGGCAAGTTGTTCAAAGGTTGAGCGTCGGTGTATAACCAATATGTCTATAATGGTATATTTCTGAAGACACTGAAAATGATCAGAGATTTGTCATAATGACACATGGCCTCGAGTGAACCAGGGCTAGCTTTTCATTTGGTTCCTGGAAGTAGCTGGTGCAGAAGATGAAACCTAAACCTGTGTGTGCATGGTGAATCAGCTGTTCATAAATCTCAAGGTTTTAATAGGAGATCGAGCGTGATCATGCACCGTTTAACCAGGGAGATGATCAGGGTATAAAGGACCGCTTTGAATTTCAGCATTTTGGGTGGAACTTCAGAATTATTACGTTTGGAGCCATGTCTGAAATGATACACACAATTATACATTATACATTAAGAGCACTCAGAGGTGACGTTATCTTGTTACAGTGTTACCTACCATGGAATGAGGTGTATTTGGCAGAAAATGAACAGTCCGTTCATGACTGAGTGCAATGAGCAAGCGTAATGATCCGTATGAACTTTGAGGAGAGCCCTTGTCAAAATCATCCATATGTGTGATGGTCTGAACTTCCCAGGCGAAAATATGGCTGGCTAATAATCTGTAACCTCTGATATCTGGCACCGTTGCACTAGAGTGTCGTGTGCTTTTTATACCTTACTCTTTCTGTCAACAAACTCGTTAAAAAATCTTTTTGGCTTCATGCCCCGTCAGCTCACTGACTTTAGAAGTCTAAGTGAGCTAATGTTACTGAGATTACTAAGATAAGTTACCGAGTTTGTCTCTAAATATATCGAGTATCTGGCTGGTAATTTGCAGCCACATGCAGACTGATCTTGTAGAGAACAAGGTAACGTTTATGGAATTAGGTAGAGGAGTGGAATGCAAGATCATAACCGAAACTTTTTAGAGAATAGTAAAAAAACAAACAAACAAAAAAAAACGTTTAATCTGTGTTTTTATAACATAAGCTGTTGTTATTTTATAAACAGTACTTTGTTTTTTGTGTTGCCTGCTAATGAAGTAATGACACTTAGGGATCACTTTGAGTCATCTCGTGTCTTTCATTGCTGTCACACTTTTCTTCTATCTACAACTTTTACTAAATCGTTCATGGGAATTTAGCCAAATTTGTTTTGTGGTGGATTAGTGGAAGTAGGGCGGTTTTGCTTGTCTAAATTATAAGTAATTTTCTCCTGTATCCATGTTCCCAGGATAAATTCCAGATCCATACACGGATCCTATTGATTCATACCTTGTGCAATGTTCTACAATTATAATTGTTTTTTGTCTTTGTAGGATTTAGTGACCATAACGTTGCTGGCTCATCTGGTGCAGGCGTTTCTCCAGTCGCGATTCCTGTGGCCAGTATAGATAGCTTCACCCAGACTGACCTGAAAGATCCTAAATATTCCAGAAGGTTCCGTCAGAGGAAGCGGCATCGGACAGTACGAGCGGGCAATAGCGGGAGGTTGCTAGAGAAGGCACTGGCGAGTTTCATAAACTGGCAGCAGGTCATGGAGGAGAGATACGTCTCTCTGGAAGAAATGAGGCTACGTCAGGAAGCACGGGCTGAGAGGCAGCGGGAGCACCAAGAAGAGAGACGGGTGCAGCAGGAGCAGGAGCATGAGCTGCGCCTCGTTTCTTTACTCGCAGGGCACTTTAGTGCACCTGGAGGTACAGCCGAGCAGAGAAGCAGCAACAGTGAAACCTCCGACCCCAGGGCAGCAGAATCAGAGCTGACGATGCATTCTGTGCCTCCTCATTCTCTACCTGACCGTCCCGAAGTCACCAAAACGCCACAGGAAGATCATGCTGATGGACAGAGAAGGGGCAACACCACAGTCCTTGACTCTAATGCAGTTGTGTCAGAGCCTCCCCAGTCCTCATTTGTGCCGAGAATCCCGAAGGATAATCAGAGAGCTGATGATGGAAGCACTAGCACCGCGACCTCTGACTGTAGTACAACAGCATCTGATTTATCGACTGTCTATGTGCCTCTCGGTTCTTCAGGTCGAGGTCCTAGCCCTTCCTCACTCCCCTTTGTACCCCGTGTAGAGGGTAATCAGACACCCAAGCACAGCAGTTTTTTGTCCCACAGGGGTAACAGGATCCGACAACATCAGGGAATTCTGCAGGAAGGCTACAGACGTTATCATGCCAACAAGCACGATGAGACCAGTAACCCTGATGTTAGTGGCACATAAATTACACCTCCTTCAGATTCAAGCACTTTACTCGCAAACCCTACAGTTCATAAAGGACCGTTTTATTTATCCTTTACAACCTGTCACTTAGACTGCATGGGGGTGCGGTGGATTGCACGTCCATGCCACAGGATGAGGGTGTTTCTGGATGGAGTTTGCATGTCCTCCCATTGCTTGCATGGGTTTGCTCCAGGTTCCTACACACAGTCCAAAGACACGCACACTAGGCTAATCGGATATTCTTGACTTCTAGACACGGTGTGAGTGTGAACGGTTGTGTGTGTATCTGGCCTGCGATGGTCTGACGAGCTGTTCAGGGTGTACCATGCCATGCCTCTATCAGTTGGAACGGGCTCCAGCCTCCCTCTGACTCGGAAATAATCTAAAACTTTTATCCCGATTTCGTTTTCGGAATGAATTTCCTTTTCTTTAACAGAATGCTGGCTCAATGACTAATTGCTCCAAAATGTTATAAAGTTACCATTTACATTCTACTACCCTCATTTATGTGTAATATTGAAATGGTGGAAATCGTATGATGCCATAGCTTAAGATTACAGAACTGTTATATTGAACTGGAAAGTCAATTGCCAAACAAAAACACATCAATCAATGTCATCTTTGTTTTCTCTTTTCAGGGGATTATTAATCTGGGAACTAGCGAGAACAAGCTATGCTTTGACCTTCTACAGAAACGGGTAAAGCACTTTAGCTCCAGCTCATCCAGACTATGATAGCTGCATTACAAGCTGTATTAGATAGTGTTGCCTGCAAGCTGAAGCCTGGATAAGACACACCGCTGGCTGATAACCGAAAAGAAAAATATATCGTTAAGGTTTTGGTTCATAGAGATTCCAGCTGTTTCAATGTACCAGAGATTTTCTGAGATTGTACTGGACGTATTTACTATTATTCCAAAATATATTGCCTAAATTTGCGTTTTTGATGATGGTGAAGAGCATTGTGTGATTTATTGAATTATTTATTTATTTATTTATTTTCCCCCTTTTGGATTAATAAAGTATTTATTTATCTATCTACCTATCTAGAGGTTAGTACATCTGCCTTAGAGCATGAAGGTCCTGGGTTCAAGTCCCGGGCTTAGGCAGTTCTGTGTGGAACAGAACATGTTCTCCCCATGGCTGTGTGGGTTTCATCCAGGTACTCTGGTTTCCTTCGACAGTCTGGAGACCTGCAAGCTAGGCTAATCGTTTGTTCCGAATTAACCCTAGGTGTGAGTGTGAATGGTTGTGTATGCGTGCTGTCCTGCGATGATTTATAGAACTGCCCAGGGCGTACCCACCCCAGTAATAGGATTAAGCGGTTTGGCGAATAAGTGAGTGAATAAGTGGATTAAGGTCTGTTGTTGGTGAAGAATACAGCACAACAATATTATATCTCTGTTAAATATTCAGTGAACCGTCACTGTCCGTGGCTGGGCGTGTTATCCTGGAAAGTGTCACTGCTGTAATATTTCGAACCGTGATCAGTCAGATAACTTGCAGTGATATGCAGTAGCTGTTCTCGATGAGGATTTTTTACTGCATGACACAGACTGCTTTTTTTTCTTTTCTTTAATTCGTTATTCATGAACCAGAATGTTAGGTAGTACGCTGATGTTTTATGCTGAAGAAGTAAATTAGTATTAGTAAATAGTGCATAAATGGCTTTAATATGTTTCTGGTCTTTTCTTTAGCTGGCACAACCCGACATGCACTACGTGGATTCTTGCCTGCTGCAGTACGCGGACTGGAAGGGCCACCCCTTGTGTGAAAACTATCAGTCTTTTGATATTTTTTTCATTTTAAAATGCATAATAAATGAAACCTAATCAGCCCATCGTTTCTGATGATTAAGTGAAATGTACGACTAGTTGAACTGTCTTATCAGCAAAAGAGCCATCATCCCATTCATTTCATTAGAATAACGTTATTAAGTGTACTGAATGGATTCTTTTTTCCACAGCCTTAGAGAGGAAGTAGCAAAGTTCCTGTCAGAACACTGTCACGCTCCGAGGCCTCTGAGAGCTGACAGAGTGAGTTTTTTTTTATGAGATCAGCAGCATCAGCAAAATGTTCTGTTATTCTTGCACTTGAAATGAATTTCTCCGCAGACAAAGTGATCGGATGTGATGTGTGTTACTAGGTGGTCGTGGTGAACGGCTGTTCCTCTCTTTTCTGCACGTTAGCAACTGTGATTTGTGATCCAGAAGGTAAGCGTTCAGGCAGATGTTCCCAATCTCTGCGTCACCTATACATCAAAGCACACATGTGGATGCTTTTATTGACTTTATTTCAGTCTTGGGGTGCCTGACGTTTGGATAATTGTGTTCGTGTAAGCTTGTCCGGGTCGGTAGTGTATAGAAAGCTATTTCGTCGAATAAACTGGGTGCGATGGAAGGTGATGGGTATTAGTGGCTCAAAAAAATCCTGAAGAATGTTCCAGCCTTACATTGTCGTCAGTGTGGCAGTGACAGTCTCATTTGTCTGCTGTGGTTGTGACAGGGAAGATTCTTGAGCAAAAATTAATTATTTGTTTATTAAGCTCGGCCTCCCTGCAAGCACGAGTGACAAAATGATGAAATTGATGATGATATTCTGTGAAAAGCATATTATTGGAGTATGGATTGGATACTTGATGCTGATTGGCTGTTATGTATATATGATGATGGGAAGTAAAGACAATCTGGGGCAGTGGTGGCCTGGCGGCACGGTGCTGGATTACCGATTCCAAGGCCGGGGGTTTCAAGCCCCACTGCCACCTGGTTGTCACTCCTGTCTCACCAGTGCAGCAAACTGGGTTATCAAAGGTCAGCCAATGTTTCTGTCTGTGGTGAGAGGCATGTAAAAAAAAAAAAAAAAAAAAAACATTGCTGACATTATTGACATGACCTAATTAGGATTAAGTGTTACAGAAAGTAAATATATGAATAAAATTATTATTTTTTTATTTTATTTAAATAATTTTTTTTGTCACATACAAAATCATACACAGAACAGCATCTAGTGAAATGCTTGTTACGACTGTGCTATATTTGAAAAATAATAAAAACTATTAATATTCAAGAAGGAAAAAAGACCAGTGACAAAAACTATTGAAAGGACACCGATAGTTAAAAGCTGAATATAAATATAAATGTAGTGACGGTTAATGATACGGAGTGTAAAGTGTCGGTGCAGTTTGCATGTCCAGTGAGTATCTATTATTATTTATTATGTTTATTATTATTAATAAAACGGAAACCCAAAAAATCCACTGCTGATTAGACTTGTGGAGAGTAAAAAATACACAGCCTAACTCAGGTACGCAGACAGACTTGCCAGTAAATGACGGTTTGTGTGGCAAAATCAGAAGCTCCTGTTCTGTACTGTACTCCTGTGCATGCAAACCAATACTTAAATAAAATAAAAAGCAGAAATGAAAGAAAAGGCTCTAAAAGCAAACCAAGACTCGGACACCTATCAGTAGATAAATGTATTGGGAGCTCATTTATTGGGACATTTTTTTAGGCAGTGCCTAAACCTTACCTAAACCTATACATTATATATGTTATAATCATATATGGCATAAATATGATTTATTTTTCTTCTATTAGCCTGCTTTTTACGTTTTAATATTAAATTCTTTTCAGTCAGTTAGAATATTCATTACTCTTAAAAAAAAATAAACAAGCATGTCTTAAAAAATTAGGAATTTTTAAAAAATAATTTTACAAAAAATGTATACTTTTTATTAGTAGGTAGATAATAAGAGGGGTCATATAGAGAGAGACAGTCAGTAGCACAAAATAAAAATAAAAAGAATTTGTTGTGCAATAATGTCTGGCTAACTGCACGTCATCCCTTACATAGAAGCTAGAAATGTGCAGGCAATCGAACCGTAGCCCGCCATATTATATATTCGCTTGTGAGAATATGTCCTGATGTTATAATAATAATGTTGTGTTGTAATTTAAAATGCTCTGTGATTTTTTTTTGGGGTGTCTTGTAGATGCAATCCTCATCCCAACCCCTTTTTATGGCGCAATAACAGAAGATGTTGATTTGTACAGCAACGTAAAACTTTACTGTGTTCCTCTTGAAAGTGAGGTAATCGCACACTGTCCTTTACTCTCGTTCTTACTTCAGCGCTCTCGTTCGGAATTGGAGAGAGTACACTGTTTATGTTGCTTTTTTTTTTTTTTTTCCCCTTCAGCCCAGCCAAAATGATGGCCGACCGTTTCAGCTCACTGAGGATAAACTGGAGCATGCTCTCCAGAAAGCAAAGAAAGAGGTGAGTGATGAAGCGCAAAGTTTCACACACGTCAAGATATATGTACACACACTCACCTTCAGAAG
>JBCNYG010000007.1:14952735-14968954 GCA_039654305.1 Porochilus rendahli | reverse complement strand
ACACACACACACACACACACACACACACACACACACACACACACACACATCTCTACATCTGTGCTCCTATGCAGAAATACCCCAGGGGACACAACGCCAGCTGAGCTTCAAAAACAAGGTATGAGAACCCAGCTGACTGGCAGACAGAGTCTGCCCAGCTGTTTGTGTGTTTGCTTGTTTGTGTGAGCCAGTGTGTGTTAGTGTGGGCTTTAAAGGATGATGACAGTTAAAGAGACGCAGGACGCAGATAAAATCTTTTGAGAGGCTACAGAGATAATGCCAGTATGTGGCCTCCACAGGACTGCTGTGGTAAGCTTTTATTGATTAACTGTCAATTTGATTGATAGCTTTATAGTATGAGATAAAAGCTTGATTTTAAAGTTGTTCTGGAAGACCGCCAGGATTTGACACCTACCGTGATTCATGTGGTTTAATGTGGTTGTGCTCCATAATTATTTCTACCTGTATTTGTTCAATATTTACAACTGGCCCCAATTTTACATCGATAAGAACAGTAGTTCTTAAAACATTTCAGTGAGCTCTGGCTTCTTCTCAATCAATAACTGAGTATCATAGTTTCATTATTCTCCTGTTTGATCCTCTTGAAATGCCGATGTATTGTCCAAAATGTTCTCACTAAAGTTTCACTTGAGAAAAAGTCTAATATGGGAAATTGACGGATTTTAAAGGATAAAGGTGCCCATTTATAAAATGTGTTGAGCCCAATAAAAAGAGACATTCTAGAAAGAAACCAGAACCGCTTACACTCAGAGAAGCTTAAAGAATGGACGAAATTAAGTTTTTAGCAGCCAATCAATTCCTGGATGCTTGTCTCATGAATTTTACAGAGGAGCTAAATGCCACTTACAGAATAATGCAGCACTGCGGGTCAGAGCTTTATTGTGTGCTGGGATTTCACAAAGTACAAAACGTAACGACGTAAATATGGTTATTTTTTCATAGAATTTAAAGCAAGGATAACGTTAAAAAAAAAAAAAGTTGACATCAGCCAAAGTACACTTTACCACATTTACACATTACCTCCTGGGTCACAATGGAACTTGCATCTGCTCTTCACAGAAGCTGGGACTGTGCTGATACCATGGATACCATGGAGACAGATCTGTATGTTCCACCAGATTCTCCGAGAGCCTCCATGCCAGACGAATTGTGCCATCCTTATTCCAACTTCTCGAATTGGAAATTTAAGCTCTTTCGAGTCCGTTCTCTGGAGAAGGCCCCC
Organism: Porochilus rendahli; assembly: GCA_039654305.1. NCBI lineage: Eukaryota > Metazoa > Chordata > Actinopteri > Siluriformes > Plotosidae > Porochilus > Porochilus rendahli. Next base: position 14,967,711 of record JBCNYG010000007.1, on the reverse strand, counting down.
CTGCCTAGTAAACCTCTTCTGGAGAAGGAGGCTGAGCTGAAGGTGGGTGAACAGGCAGACAGCCCGAGCGTTCCTGGCAGCATCATGAAGCTCTGTCTAGGGGGCAAAAATAAGGAAAATGTGGAGGGTGCTGGCAGACAAGTGGACCTCAAGCTTCAGGAAATTGACACACACATGGACCATCTCAGGTACAAAAAAAAAGAAAAAAAAAAAAGACATTTTAGGGTACTGGATTTATTATTTTATAATTGTATGATTTTAAGATAAAGCACACATAACATTTCAGATTAATAACTCCAAACAATTTAAAACACTTAATAATTTGTATTGAAAAATTCTGTTTAGGTCTTTTTGTCGCTTATGTGGCATGCTTTTGAGGAAAGTGAAAGGCCCAGAACACGATGTCCAGGGAGACCTAGAGGAGTCCAGCAAATATGCACTGCGCAGGATGGGCTGCAAAGCTTCTAGATGGCCTGATGTCATCCTAAAGGTGTTTAAGGTAGATGTAAGTGGAGACATGGAATCCATCCACCCTCCCATGTTTTGTCATCGTTGCTGGGCTGTAGCTATGAGAGGAGGGGGGATATGTAGCTTTTCCCGCACCAGGGTCCCTATATGGAAGCCCCACAACTCACAATGCCTGCACTGCTACCCTAAGAGACACATACTTCAGCGTAAAGGTAGGAAGAGAAAGAAAGCACTACACAGTCTTCCTAAAAGACCAAAGAGAGAGATATCTACTGGAGGCAGTAGAGTGTGGAGACAGACCACAGAGAGCCCACACACAATGAGCTTGAGAGCATGGGTGAAGCCGGCTGCTCAGAGAAGCCTTTGGGTAAAGAACATAACTCACTGCCAGAAAGACCACCTAACCTCCAACCTACTCCCAGGTGATTTTCCAAAAGACTTTGTGAGAGCTATTGTGTGCCAAGTGTGTGATCATCTATTGTCTGACCCTGTCCAGTCCCCATGCCAGCACCTCTTCTGCCGCACATGCATCCAAAAGTATAGCCATTCCTTGGGTCCCCAGTGTCCAACGTGCGGCCTCTTATTTAGCCCATGTGACCTAAATAGCCCCGCTAAAGCCTTTCAGTCTATTCTCCACTCTCTTCCTTTGCTCTGCCCAAGAGAAGGTTGTGGGGAAGTGGTCAGATTAGACTCCTTTGCAGACCACTGTCTAAATCACTGTTTTGAGACCGATGGAAGGAGGGAACAGAGTGTTCCTGAGCAGAACATGGATGGCTACTTACCTGTCAATAAAGGTGGACGTCCTCGCCAGCACCTACTCTCACTGACACGAAGGGCACAAAAGCACAGGCTAAGAGAGCTGAAGAATCAAGTGAAGGCATTTGCTGATAAAGAGGAGGGTGGAGATGTGAAGTCTGTATGTTTGACACTGTTCCTGCTAGCACTGAGAGCGGGAAATGAACACAAACAGGCTGATGAGCTGGAGGCCATGATGCAAGGTACGGCCAATAGGCACATTCAGAGTGCCCCCCCCTTTTTCTTTCTTTCTTTCTTTCTTTCTTTCTTTTTTTGTTAATAAATATCTTATATGTGTAATCGTATACACTGATCAGCCATAAAATACACCACCCATCCAGTCTGGGACTAGCTAGCCCCATACACAGCAAGATCTAGTCGTTTAGCTATTCTAATGTGGCCCTTGCAAAGTGACTCAGATCTTTTTGGCTTGGGAATTACTTCCTGCTTCCAACACATTATCTTTAAGAACCGACTGTTCACTTCCTGTCTAATACATCCCACTTCTTGGGAGGTGCTACTGTGATGTGATAATTAATGCTGTCCACTTGACCTGCCAATGTTCATCATGAGCACAACGGTCCTGGGTTCGAGTCCAGGCCTTGGTTCACTGTTCTAGTGTTCCTTCTTCCTTCCTTCCCACAGTCCGAAGACATGCACCTTAGGTTAATCGGCTGTTCCAATTTGCCCCTAGCTGTAGGCGTGAGTGTGTTCTGTTTAGGGCGTACACCGCCACGGTCCAGTGTTGGCTAAGATAGGTGCCAGCCTTCCCGCTATACGAGATGGATTAATCGGTTCTGGAAAAGAGAGAGTTTTCATGATGTTTTTATTGTTATGGCTGATCAGTGCAAATTAGTACGGTTTTTGAATTATGCTTGAGCCAAATAAACAGGAAAATATTCTAAGAAGGAAAAAGACAAAAAATGCAATAATACTGATATATATTTTATTTTGTTTATTATACTAGATAACATTAATACTAAAAGGTTTGAATGTAGAGTTTAGTTTGTATAAATACTTTTGAATAAAACTAAAATGGTCATGAAATACAGACATGTGCTCTGGCTGTGTTATTGTGACTGGATAACAAATTTGTACTGGATGGTTGCCATCAGGTTCCTGTCTGTCCCTCAATTTCTCAGCTCTTCTGAAAAACATGTTACATTGAAAATAACATCAGCATCTCTGCAATCTATGACTGACAGAATATTCTATTCTCTTTGCTCTGGGATTTGGCCCAGCTGGTGTCTGTTTTCATTATTAGCCAGTAGATTGTTTTGTCCACTCCCCAAATTACCTATTATCATCACAAATTTCGAATTTGCAGTGGGGGTGAGCTTTACTGTTAAAGAATGACGGCACATTCTTTTTTTCTCTGCACCCCTGGTTTTGTTAAATCTCTAGACCTACCTCTCTGGAGCCTATAAATCTTTTTAAATAGTTTTGTTTTCCTTGTGTAGGGTTCACAGTGGGTTCATGTTCTCTTTGTCTACTCTTTCAGGCAGGGGTCTCGGTCTGCACCCAGCTGTGTGTCTGGCCATACGGATCAATACATTCCTCAGCTGTAGTCAGTACCACAAGATGTACCGCACCGTCAAAGCTACTAGCGGACGCCAGATTTTCCAGCCCTTACACACTCTCCGTAATGCTGAAAAGGAGCTTCTTCCCGGCTTCCATCAATTCGAATGGCAACCAGCACTTAAAAATGTCTCCAGCTCCTGCAACGTAGGGATCATTGATGGACTTTCTGGGTGGACAGCCTCTGTAGATGATGTACCTGCAGACACCATTACTAGAAGATTTCGCTATGATGTGGCACTCGTATCAGCTGTAAAGGACTTAGAGGAGGACATCATGGAAGGGCTTAGAGAAAGAGGATTGGAGGATAGCACCTGCACCTCAGGGTTCACTGTAGTGATTAAGGAGTCATGTGATGGTATGGGGGATGTCAGTGAGAAGCATGGAGGAGGACCAGCTCTCCCAGAGAAGGCAGTGAGATTTTCTTTTACGGTGATGTCCATCACTATTCAGGCTGAGGGTGAAGAGGAAGCAGTCACTATTTTCCAAGAGCAAAAGCCTAACTCTGAGCTTTCCTGCAGGCCACTGTGCCTCATGTTCGTTGATGAGTCTGATCATGAGATGCTGACGGCCATCTTGGGACCTGTGTTGGCGGAGCGTAAAGCTATGAAAGAAAGTCGCCTGATTCTTTCTATAGGTGGGCTCCATCGGTCCTTCCGCTTTTATTTCAAAAGTACAGGCTTTGATGAAAAGATGGTAAGGGACATGGAAGGTTTGGAGGCTTCAGGCTCCACCTATATCTGCACCCTGTGTGACTCCACGCGAGCTGAAGCATCACAGAACATGGTGCTTCACTCCATAACTAGAAGCCATGATGAAAACCTTGAGCGTTATGAGATATGGAGGACTAACCCTTTCTCTGAGTCTGCGGACGAACTGCGGGACCGAGTCAAAGGGGTCTCAGCCAAACCTTTCATGGAGACACAACCCACTTTAGATGCCTTGCACTGTGACATCGGCAATGCTACAGAATTCTACAAGATCTTCCAGGATGAGATTGCTGAAGTATACTTGAAAAGCAACCCGACTCGAGAAGAACGCAGACGCGCGCGCTCAGCCCTCGACAAGCAGCTGAGAAAGAAGATGAAGTTAAAGCCAGTGATGAGGATGAACGGAAACTATGCCCGCCGTCTTATGACCCGGGAGGCCGTTGAAGTGATGTGTGAGCTGGTTCCCTCAAAGGAGCGCCAAGAAGCTCTGAAAGAACTAATGGAACTGTACCTCCAGATGAAACCTGTGTGGCGTTCGACCTGTCCAGCTCGAGATTGTCCCGATCAGCTCTGCCGTTACAGCTTCAACTCTCAACGTTTTGCAGACCTCCTTTCCACCACATTCAAATATCGTTATGATGGCAAAATTACTAACTACCTCCACAAGACTTTAGCTCACGTTCCTGAAATTGTTGAGAGAGAAGGTTCAATTGGTGCCTGGGCAAGCGAAGGGAACGAATCCGGGAACAAACTTTTCCGCCGATTCCGTAAGATGAATGCTAGACAGTCCAAGACATTTGAGTTAGAAGACATATTAAAGCATCACTGGTTGTACACATCAAAGTATCTGCAGAAGTTTATGGAGGCTCACAGGAACTCAGCAAAAGCAATGCAAGCCACCATTAATCCAGAAGAATGCCCAGATGACATTGATATATCTCTTGACTTTTAAAATGTGAGGTTTGAGTACATTTACTTGAAAATACTTGCACATTTAATTGCTTTTATGTTTTTACACCAAAGAATTGACATTTTTTCACATAACTTTTTTTTTCTTTACATACAGTATGTATTAACCTCATATTGATTTACTTTATCGGTAACCTTTTTATGTTTTATATATGTCTCTTCAGCCATGACTTTATGACATACTGCAGATAAGATTAGGAGGAATGGCTATTTTATCTTCTCGGATTTTGCAGACAAGTTTTTTTTTTTAAATTCATCCTTAGCTGTGGTGAAATATGGGATATTTTATTGTATTGCCAGGTTATGACACATTCATGAATTTACACAGAAGGATAATTTATGGAATCGAATGAAAGCACTGTATGCCACAGAAGGGAGAATCCTGCAAAAAAGATCGCTTTTATAACCGCTGTATTAATTTATCTCCGACAAAGACAGGGAGAAAATAGAATTAGGCAAACTCAAACTGCCTCGGTTTTAGAACAGATAGTAAAAGAAGACTGCTGCTGTACACCAAGGAGTTGTTGGGTAATAGTGTCAGGGCGCTCCACATGTTTACACATTCCTAGAAAAATGCAATTTTCCTACTTGTATTTTTACATTTGAAGACTTTGCACAACACTGAACACATCACATTTGTTTTAGTAACATTGCACCAAACCATAAACCTCATTATTATTATAAAATAAAAATATACATAGTCAATCTAATCAAAATGCTGTTTTACAGTTTTACTTTAATATTACGGTTGTTTGTGTTACCTGTGTACGATGAACTTTTTTTGATTAAGATACTTTATGTACTTTTTTTTACTTTATTGATTGATTGATTAAATACATTTGATTACTGTGAAATATAGTGAACTTGTATCGTTACTGTAATTGACAACCGGAATAATACATTGATTGCGTTGTTATGTATTGGCGTTTATTGATTTTATTGATTGAATACATTTATGCCAAGCACACTCTTATAATTTTATTATGTCATTAGAAACCAAAAGCAAATAGGTGTTACTCTATGACCTATTTATTCTTTATTTTTATGGTATGCTATTGACATTTTACATTATTTGTGTTTTTGTGTATATGACAAGATGTAGAGTACTACAAGGCTTAAAGCCCCCAGGGACACAGAAACCTTCTACCTCCAGAAATAGAACATTGCTAGGTGTCTATTGTTTAGGTGTTATACTTGTGCCTTTGTACCTAAATTCTTCATTCACTTACAACTGTAATAAGTGTTGAAAATAAATCCTGATGTAAAATAAACAGCGTCAAATTCTTCACTTCAAAGTGTTAAAACAAAATGACATCTGCCTCAATCCACATGCTTTTAAAATCTTTTGTTACTGGCAAATTAATGCCCTTTTTACCAAAGGAACCAAGGACTGTCAGGAAATTTTAGAATAACTAACATTATGTATTATTATACAAATTAGTTGAATGCTTATATCTAGTTAACAAATACAAATTGCTTAGATAAACACAAACAGTACAGGGTAGATTTATTTAGATTTGGTATATATACATATTGGATATATATGTATCTATCTATCTATATATATATACGTATATTAATATATAATGGATATTAAAATGCACGTAATAAACCAAATACACAGTGTTCATTCATTGAGGAGTTGAAAGGCACTGTGAAATAATAGCAGCATGGTAGCATAGTGGTAGCATAGTGGTGTCTGTTTCACAGCAAGAAGGTCTTGGGTTTGAGTCCCATGCTTGGTGAGGGTGTTTCTGGGTGTTTGCATATTCTCTCTAGTTTTCTCCGACAGTCCTAAGACATGCATGTTACACTAATTAGCTTCTCCAACTTGACCCAATGTATGAATGTAAGTGTGAGTGGTTGTGTCTGTTTTAGCCTAGCAGAGGACTGGTGCTGTTTATAGTTTACCCCGCCTTCACAGAGAGTAGTCTGAGATAGGCTTTAGCCTCCTTGCGACCCCAGTAGGATTAAGCAGCTTGGCAAATGATTGAATGTATGAATAAATGACGAGTCTGCACATTAAATAATTTACTCATCGTTTTTCACGACAACAAAAAACAAGTTCAGAAGTATATTTCCAAGATTTTATTTTTAAAAATTGGTATCATAATATCAGGCTCCAAAGAAAATTATATTAATGTACAATACAACAGTAAATGAAGTAATCAAACTTATTAACAGTGTATTAAGTACAGCATTTGGCTCTAAAACGTTCAATTAAGCGTGAACATCTTAGTCAAACAGTCTTCTGAAGAAGCTCTTCTTAACTGGAGTCATTTTGAGGGTTATGGGAGCTTTGCGGTGCAGAGTTTTCAGTGGGACTCTCTTTAGAGGTATTATCTTCCGTTGAGGGGTCATTTCCTGCCTGGCAAGGCCTCCATGGTCCAGGCAGTAGTACTTGCTGTTATCCTGGGACAGACGTAGTAATAGACTCTCTGACAGCTCCATACACTGAGCGTGCACCCAGTGTCCACCCTCGCCTCTAGAACAGAAGATCATGGCTGGTCTGGTAAGTTCAGTGGAGTAGAAGGGCTCCCAAGTGTTAATATCTACCTGACATGTGAGGCAGCACTTGATCCAGTAACCAGTCTGAGATACATCCTCCTCATCTTCCTCATTGTAGGTGTCTCCCTCTCCATCACTGCTATAATCCATCTCATGGGGTTCACGCCCAAAATACAGTTCCTCCGAATCCTCTAGAGGCGCAGAATCCTCAAAATCAGTGGACTCTTGGCTGCATGTTTGGGTTGGATCCTCTCCATCTCCATCTCCATCTCCTTCTTGTTGGAAGCTTAACTGGTAAAAGTAATAGGAATCTGTAGATGAGGGATTTGTCCCTGATGGTATAATAACTAATGCACTTCCCTTTTCTAGGGTCCCTCCAAACCAGGTGCGGCTTTGGCTGATCTCACTGCTCCACTCAGGAGGCTCTCTGGGCTCAATATGTATCCCGACATCATCCAGTGTAATGTAGTTGCACAGCATCCTTTTCTCAGAATCTGACTGGTAGCCACCAAGAACAACATATTTGTGAGCAGGGCCTATGGGAGTTGCTATGGCACTTGTGATGGGGAACCCATTATTTAGGATCTCACAGGATAGTAACGGACTGCCTAAAAAAAGCTCTACACGGAGCTTGAACAGGCGAGGTGGTCGGCAGTCAGTGGAGGCAATGTGGCCACCCAAGAAATAGACGCAGTCCTCTCGTGCCAGTGCCAGATGGAATGACTGGCCGTCAGTGAGCTCTGGGAGTGTGTGGGCTGAACAGCAGCCAAACTCCAGATCAATGAGGTAAATCTGCGGTGGACAGTCCACCATGCAATTCCAATTCTCTGTGGTTCTCTCAGCAGAAGGCATGTAGGATCTCCCGCCAAACAGAACACACGCCGTTTTCCCTCTGCTGTGTACTACACTAAGGGTGTGGCCATAACGCGCATCTGGCAGGTCACCGGCCAACTCTTTCTCCTGGCATTTCAGTGTAACCTTCCGATTACATCCACGGTTGTCAACACTAAGGATGTATAGGCTTGAGGATAGCTCGTTGTTGGGTGTGCGGCCACCGTGAATGAGGTAACACTCAGGGTTTTCGTTGTAAGGCTCTACATGAGCAATTGCTGGGTAGCGCAAAGGTGGGAGATAGCATGAATTGTTGGAGAATGAGATTGCGCGTAACTTTAACTCCCCGTGCTTGATGCGTACACCAAAGATGCCGGTGGGACAGGAACGTTTGGGCCAACCTTTCTGACCGAAAAGATAAGTATCACCTTCTAGATGCAATAAAGAGGATCCAGGTTGCAGAAGACTTGAACAGTTTATCGCAGTTAGATGCTGCAAGGACATCTTTCTGCAGAAATCTGTAGGGATTCATGAGAAAAGAAACCTGAGTTAATTTTGGGATTTGCTCAAACAGAAATAATGTTGGAATACGAAGCAGCGTTTGCAAAACAATTCATTAAATATAGTGGAACTCTTGTTTTAAATTGTTTCTAGGGACCCTAAAAACGGATGCACCATCCCGCCTCACATGTTGTAGTTTTTCACGCTCTCTTTTCTTCTCTTCTTTCCCTTTTCTAAACTGGAGACGCATCGCTACCCAGAATGCATTGCCAACACGGTTGTCTGAGGAACGAATGTTGTTCGGTAGGTCGGCAGAGTGTAGTGTTTGCCTTTAGTGTCTTTTTATTTATTTAGCAATTTAAAATAATAAAGCAACATAAATTAAATATTTAACAAGGGAGTTGAATTAGATATCGTGTGAACCAGTGCTAAGATGTTAGCTTGTGTAACAACACTACAAACCGATAAGACAGCCGCATGTAGCTGCACAGCTAGGGTTGTGTCAGAGTAAATGTTAGATGTTAGTTCACTTGAGCATTTTTTTTTTTTTCACAAACAGCGAGTATTTTTTTGACGATTTATTTAGTTTATACATTTATACAATTGTAAAATCTAGTCACATGTCGCAGGTTGTTAGTCATTTTTCTGATAAACGCAAAAAATACATTTTAATATCTGGATTCCCTTCAGATATTATAGTCTCCATTAACTATAGGCCACACACACACACACACACACACACACACACACACACACACACAAAACCAATAGTTCACCCCTGGTCACGTGTTCTTACCTGTCAGTGTAATCCTTGAGATCTTTAAAAGAAATACAGGGTAAATAAAAGATCCAGAGTGTTTGTAATGGAAATAGTTCGTAAACTACACGTTTAAAGTCTGCAGGATAGCTATCTGCCTTATTGCTAGTTCTGAGTGATGCAGAGCTGTGGAGCTTGTGAAGCTTGGCTGATTCTGATCTGAGTTTAATATTGATGCCAACCGCCTGTGACTGTTAGGTTCAGCAGGTGGCTGTGCAAAACATCACATCAGAAGCACATTTAAATCAAAACAAGCTTGAAGTTTCTCAAAAACAAATGCACAAGTGCAAATACAGTGCTTTGAAAGGCTTTATTTATTCATAACCTTTCTATGCTCCTGCTCGCAAAAAAAATAAAAAATAAATAAAACAACCCGAGTAAAGAAAATACACAGTTTTCAAATGATCTTGTGGCTCACTGAAGGCAAACGCACACTAACACCTACATCGCCCATTTGAAAAAGTAATTTCCAGTAGCAATAAACACAATAAAATGCTTCCAGGAGATCACTCTTTGGCATCACTGTGGGGTATATTTTGGCCACTCTTTTCAACAAAACTTTTTTTAAGTTCATTGCTTTCCGATATGAACTGCCCTTTTAAGCTTGTGTCACATTTCAGTGGAATTCATGGCAGAACTTTGATTATTCAATCAAGTTTATTTAACTCTCTCTTTTTCAAGACACGTAGAGGTAGCCCTTATGCTTTGGATAGGTTTATTTGAATAACTTTTTTCTCTTTGGCAGAGAGCTGTATTCATCCTTCTCTTAAGGAGACCATTCACTTAGGAGGCATATTAAACAAACACGAAATGCAGTGTGTTATTGCTTGTAATAAAATTTAATCACATAAGCATTAATGACCCCTGCACCAGGCATGATGATAATATCATAATATTAACATATCTAATATTATTAGTAAACATTGCATCTTTTTTTAAATTTATTTTGAACAACCAGTTTGCCAAATGTGCATATAGTAGGATTGTTAAAGGAAACCAGGGCACCGGAGTATGTAAAGCAAGAGTGCTAACCTCTACTCCTCTGTGTCCCCAAATTACAATTAGATAATACAAAACAAACATATATAAGTCCCTCAATGGGGAAACCAGAGTGTTAAAGAAGCATGATAATAATATATCATGAATTGCTAGCTAAATAAATATGGCACTGGTATCATCAACTGTGGCAAGATTGCAAAAAAGAATGTGAGCAGAATGATATTAAAATATTAGAATATATATACAGAGGAATAGAAATGCTGATGCAGTGTATCAGAAGGTTTCCCATGTGGAAAATTACAAATGATTAACTGCAGCATAAAATAGGGCTTTATGGACAATAAGTGTACAAACAAAAATAGTACACTATAATGTCTTATTAGCTCTTACATGTAAAGTGCCTAAAGTAAAAATCGCGAGTGAGTGCGAATGGTTGTGTGAGTGATGGCCCTGCGATAGCCTGGCGAGCTGTCCAGGGTGTACCCCGCCCTCGCCCGGAGTCGGCTGAGATGGGCGCCAGCCCCTCCACGACCCTAATTAGGAATAAGCGGTTCAGAAAATGAATGAATGAATAACCAAACATATAAAAAGGAGACAGCAAAATGTGCTATTGTCTCCTCACAGTGCACACATATCCAATAGGCATGCTGCATTTAAAGACTACATCCATCAACTGGTGATGACTGCATGCGTTCACTGACCTTTTGCGCCGCACCAACTGGCACATGTCCTTGTTGTTGTATATTAGGGCCTAACATTAGGTTACATTACGTTACCTGAATGACACGTTAATGCTTATACTACTAATAACATTACTACTGTTATGACATTAGTTTTCATGTCATTAGTGGAGAAATTCAAATTTAAAAACTTCTGCATGCACATCCATGCTCTATCTAACTTGAAGACGCAGTTGAACTTCTAAATTTTCTAATTAGATGCCAGCGTTAGGCCAATTGAAAAGTTCATGTCTATGTAAATGTAATGATTACTGTAATATTATTTTACTTTAGTACAATTATCATAAGATCTTAAATAATAACATAAACAATATATAACTAAAGGTAATGACTAACTAGGACCAAGTGCGCACTTGTGGACTGCGGACAGACAAACACACACAATTTCCTGTGGAATGAAAACTAACCTGTTACAGAATTTTCCGCGCTCCCCATGGAAAAGGTAATAAATCTTTGTTGGTGTTTTAACACTGTGATTTTAAATCTAAAGAAAGGGTAGGGTGTTGTCATTTAAATATAGTTTTATTTTTAAAAAGTTAACTTTTCCCTTTTTTATAAAAATACCTAGGCAAGTTTTTAGAATATTTAGTCACATTTAATGTAAAGTAATTTTAAGGTACAAATATGTTTATAATATGTATATCAAATTTGGCAAAAAAAAATTATACATCCTATTTTGTGTGTATGTGTAATGGTATGCTGTAAGAAGTTGTGATTTGCTCTATAGTCACACGACCACATCTGGGTCTATTCCTCAGTCTGTCAGTGTCTGTCACATGCACCTAACTGTCTGCTACTTATTTTTTCTAGAAAATGGCAAGGTCTTTAGGGAAAAAATCCTCATGCAACCAATAATTTCATAATCAAATTCTGATAAAATACAAAACTCGAAAGTACATTTATTGAGGTATTTCCAAAACCTAGATGTATAATATAATCACCTATATGAGCACTGGACTCAAACAGACTCAAGAAACATTATAATACAGTAGCATTTTACCTTGGAAGAGCTGTCCAGAGTGCTGAACCATCACCAATGACATTAATTTATTTGGAAAATCGTTACAGAAACTGTAATAAATTATCTGCAAACATAAATACAGCAGAGTAGCATAGACTCAAGTATTCCCTTTATAAAAAAAATAGCAATGTGCTGGAACCTGATCTAATCTCAACATTCTGCTTGAATTCACACAGGTGATGGTATGTATAGCATCTGCTATTAGTTTTTGCAGATGAAGCTGTAACAAAATAGACCTGAGAGCCAGCCAGCTGTAATGAAATTGTCTGGCTGCTTCATGGAGTGGCCGGCTAGCTCATTAGGAAAAAAAATGGCTATGACAAAGCATGTCTGGCTATTAGTGGCTAAAGTTAAAAACATGTAATGGATTTATAATTTGGCTGCATACACAAAGGTGTACATCCTCTAAGTAATGTTAAAACAAATCCTGTAATGAATTCATGTAATCATGACATTTATTAAGACATTAATTGTGATTTGTCTGTAATGAAATCTTATATGAAACAGCCACACACACAGACACACACACACACACACACACACACACACACACACACACAATGTAACACAGATTAAAAATGAATGTTAGATTTGTTTCAACAACGGTTTGAAGGCTTAAAGCAGGGACAGACCAGGTGCCTGAAGTTTAGTGATATAAATGACAGGTTAGACATATATTTTTGTCATCTGTACTGTAGTCTAAAATGCTATAAGTAGTATAACCATGTATAGTTTCAGCAGGCAGCAAATTACAAAAGTTAAGGTTAAGGGAACCTTAAGGGAAACATTAACTGCCGTAAAGGATTCGTAGTCATTACACATGATGTGATCACGCACCAGTCACAGAAGTGGATTTTGAAACCTCGAGGATCTTTGGTTAGCGAGATTATCTGCTTGCTTTTATGCTAAAAACTATTTAAAAGATCAGTGGCATAGACATAAACACTAATCAGTATAGCACGTGTATTCAGAAGTTGCCATCTTACCAGAGACCTTTTTTGCTTGTAGGAGCAAGTTGAGACACAACATTGAACATCCATCTAATTGCAATGGAGGATTTTAGTCCTTGGTAATATAGCAGCCACCAAAGGCACATCATATGAGGGTCTTGTCCAGTCTTGTGTTTAATACCCTTGAGTATGTAGGCAAGTTTATATCAGAGGCGATAATAGCACTAGCAAGTGATGGACATTTCAGTGTACAGAATCTGCAAAATATGTGTATAATGCACTAGTGCTAATGTTTGGCTCTCCATTCAATCATGCATACCAGACAAAAGATATAAAGTTAAAGCTAAAGTCTATTGGGCTTTTTACACCCAAGCCTAGTGGCACATCAGGCCGGAGCTCATCCTGGTTTCTGAAGCATGAAGTGACTAGGACCTCAAGTCCACCTGGATGGGACGCTGTTCCATCGCAGGTTGCCTTCCCAGTATTTTTACTGGTACTGATTTATACTTCTGGATGGACAGAAGCTTGTGGTTAAGACCTTGCCCAGGGGTCTTAGCACGGAGGGATCTAACAGGGATTCGAACCCACAACCTCTTGGTCATAAATCCTAACCATTGTACCACTGGCCCAAAAAAGAACTCAGTGTAGTTCTTGAAATATTCACATTCATTGCACTAATAAGTCTTGACAAGCCGAATATAGAATATAGAATATGAAACATGTCAAGGTGACTAATAAACAATCCCAAATGAGACCCTGAGGGGAACCCACCCATCAAATCTGGTGATCCTATGTCATTTCATTCCAAAGTTATTGCACTAAAAAGTTGTCCAAATACATTTGGCTAAGAAAAGAGCTGAATAAGCCAGTGTTGCCGATAGACAACAGTGTAAAATGTGTGGGAGATTAAATAAGGCCTGAGTGAAAGGGTCGACAACATCAAAGAACCATCAGTCTGTTTAGCTGAAGATTTGGGGTTAGAGACAATAAACTGTAACAGTACTCTGAGAGGGTTTATTAATGAAGTTAGTCTGACAGGATCAGCATTTTTAGACAGTGCGAGAATGAAATTTAAGAGCAGTGGGAGTTAAGCTGCCACTGCTGTCCTAAGACAAGTTTGTCTTCTGAACTTCTGATGTTTATAAAATGTTGAGTGTTGAATATGTGTTAATATTTATCTGTATCCTAATATTAACTATAAAACAAACAAACAAAAATGTTTTCTAGCAGAGTTGTTCAAAGTACATATATAGATATATATAGATATATACATATATACATACAAATGTTGGTTTATTTTCTTGTGTAATCACTGAATCACTGGATCCATTTAGATGTCTGCTTTTCTTTCATCTAATATCTTTATTGTTTGTTTGTTGATCTCTTTGTAGAAAGTACAGACACTTGTGCTAAAAAAAAGTTAGTTTTTTAAAAAATTAATACATAAGTACAGTATAGATACCAGAAAAATATTCTGTTTATATACGGTGCTCAAGTAAATATACTTTATTACTGTCCACCCTGTTGTCAAATAATTCTAAGAGCACAAAAAAGACCTTTGACCCAGGTTTTTCACAGCCACTCATCACTCTATGGGATATGGGAATCATGCTTTATGTGAGAAAGGGCCAGTGTTCTTGATCAAGCACATATAACGTATTATTGAGCAGCAGCCAATGCTATTTTGGCATAGGGTGATGTGGAACAAAAAGGATAAAGTGAAAAACATTAACCCGTACAAAGTGAAATAAATCTAGTTTCAGTACTGTTATTATGTGTGCGTTATGGGATTTAGTATTGGGAGTCAAAGACAGCGAGATTGTGACCAGGTCAGTAGAAATCTATATCACATATCACAATCCAGTACATATGTTGTTGCCCAGTGGTGTTGTAACCTGAAGGCAAAGTCAGAAACAGCAGCTTGAGGGGTGAAAAAAGTTTTTCCAACAAGAATTTCCAAAAGGCTCAGAGTTAAGAGGCAATGTGAACCGAGTAAGGGTGATCAAAGATGAGAAATGCTGTGTGTGTGTGTGTGTGTGTGTGTGTGTGTGTGTGTGTGTGTGTGTGTGTGTGTGTGTGTGTGTGTGTG
>JBCNYG010000007.1:14934492-14952635 GCA_039654305.1 Porochilus rendahli | reverse complement strand
CTGAGATGGGCGCCAGCCTCCCCGCGACCCTAATTAGGAATAAGCGGTTCAGAAAATGAATGAATGAATGAATGTTCTTGGACTTCAAAAGTATTATTCTATATAGTTAATGGAAGCTGACTATATATTTATTAGGAATGCTGCTATAAATGGTCAAAAATGAAAGTGCATTTTCTTCTTAAGTGGTGTGAAGAGCAAGTTCACAGAAATCTGGAACTGATTGGGAAAAGTTTACGTACTTTAACTACACTATTTTAAGACTAAATTAATGCAAGTATAATAATATATGAATTGTTCATTCTTCATTCTTGAATAAGCAGAAAAGTACTGAGAGAGCTTGAAATGATGAAGAGAGGCTACAAGAGTTTGAGAAAGTAGGTAACAGCTGTTTTGAGGTAATTACCATAATGTTGTTGTGTTTAGGGGATGCCTGTGTGTGTGTGAGTGTGTGTGTGTGTGTGTGTGTGTGTATGTGTATGTTTGTGTGTGTGTGTGTGTTAGGGGATACGATCATGTGCAAAACAAAGTGCTGTAACCACTAATGCGAGTGAAGAACGTTAGTGTTCAAAAACACAAACACTTGAGCACCTGCGTCTCTGAACTGCTGCTACGTCGCAGAAAGTGGCTTAATTGACTCCTCAGTGCCATGCCCTGAAAAAAACGATGCCTGAGGTTTTTTAATAATCTATGCAAATATATTTTAAAAGTGTTTAAGATGCATATACTGTCATAACCCCGTCATGCTGTGTAGACGAAGCCTGCGTTTGTCTGGTCTGAAAGCAGGAAGGTGAATTGTGACCCTAAAGGGGACACGCTCTCAGTGAGTGGGATGTAGAACACCACAGTGCAGGCCTCAGACCATGATGGTGAATTGTATTTATTAATTGCTAGCACAAGGTAATTAGACTGCAGTGGGCCACCTGTTTCTGTCCCTTGGAATGGTATGCTAGCCTATACTGCACGAAGGGTGATAAATGGCAGGGTGACAGCTCAGATGTTCTGATTATCATTTTGCGTGGTCGTTCATTACACTTTAATGCCATTGTAATCATCACCTCTCTTTACTAATTGTAATTAAAATGAACTTCGAAATAATAAGTTCACTGTAATCAGGGTTAATGTGTCTATAATGTCTGTTATTATGTGATTAAGTGACCGAACAAGTAGCGCAGTCTAACTATCTAATCATCTGTCTCACTTCTTTATTACCTCTGCAGCCACATCTGCTTCCCTTCATATAAATTGCTGCTGAGTTGGTATATTGCATGGAATTTGAAAGATATTGAATTATTATTATTATTATTATTATTATTATTATTATTATTATTATTATTATTATTATTTTTGCTTTTGCTTGTGTATTGTGACTTCCTTTTTCTGTCTGGTGTCCTTGTAGATTTGAGTACTTGAGTTGTTCTGTAACTTCCCAGCAGGTCCTGTCCACCTTCATGCACTTGAGGACAGGTCAGTCACTACAGATGCATGTCATGCAGTTAAACACCACAACAAAATAGTATTGTATACAATTTCCTCCAGGATCAATAATGTATTCTAATTCTGATTAAGAAATATTTTACAACACATTATGTCAGAATTAGAAGTTTTGATGTTTTCTGTTGTAGAGAATATGACTGCTGGTTGATTGAAGGTTCCTAAGGAAGAAAACAAAAAAAGACAGAAGAGACGATGTTAACATGGACCAAAAAAGGTGAATAGTGAATGTAAAAACAGCATGCAAAGATCAGTGCATGGCATGTTCAGTCATATTTTTATTATAAATTTATTTAATAGCATTATTTAGCAAGGAAAGGGAGGAGAAACTGAACATTCAGGATAAAATTATACATAGCATTGATTCACCAAACTACTTTTTTCTGAAAGTAGCAGTAGGTACAAGAAAATATGTGTATTATTTAAACAGTAAATATGTAAATATTTATTATTTTATTTATTCATTCATTCATTTTCCAAGCCGCTTAATCTTTATTAGGGTTGTGTGGAGCCTGGTGCCCTTCTCAGCCGACTCTGGGCATTGTGTAGAATGGTTGTGGTTGGCTGTGGTCTAAATGCTCTTCAACCACACACGGTGAAAACCAGCCGTTAGAACTTATGGTACTATAATGGATTTAAATTAAAGTCACAATGATAGATCGCATTAAAAACGAGTAGTTTGATATGCTCAGTTAGAGGGTGTCACATTAACTGGAAGAGAATGAAAATTTTACTTGAACAGAAGTCAACAGCAAAGCTTTCCAAAAAGCCATTTAATATTAGCTATCTGATTGGTTCACAAGTAACCCGACAAGGTGTAAAGCGGCCTGATTGTTTTGTGTCGTTCAAACCAAAATGCTAATTTTCTTTGTGTCCACTAAACATTAATCATTGCAAATGGCTGGTTGAGTTTTTTTTTAAAACTGTAGGAGGACTGATGGTTTAGAAAACTAATTACTAAATGCTGAGACACCGTTCTTCAGATGTGTAAAACAGATGCTCTGATAGCATTTGCTGAACAGCACCAACATGAGGAAGTTGTGATTGGGCTACCGCTGATATTCCCGAGATGACACTGTGCGTCTTTTACTGCTGTACTGAGGACACTTTCTACTGTAGCTGTAGAAGCAGTGAAAGGTTCAGGAAGACAGATTACTTATTGAATCTTTCTAGGGAGTAGCATATATGGACAAGGTGAGGTCCTTAGAGATATAAATCTGCGACTTGAAGTTGGCAGCCCTCTCGGTGGCCGAGCTGCAGAGGCAGGGGATGGTCTGTCTGCTTTCTCCTAAAGTCAACAACAAATTAATTGGTTTTCTGAACATTTAAGGAGAGAATGCTGCCTGTGTGCCAGGCGGCTAGAAGGTCAAGTTTGTCATTGTAAGCTGAATATCAGCACCATGACAGCCGTGTCCTAAAAGAACATCATAACAATGTTGGCACTGTCTGTATCGACGTCTTTGGATGCTTTCACCTCTGTGCTTGATGGAAGGATGGTGTTTTTGGGGGTCGTTGTCAGCATTTCTCTCTCTCCAAATACATTTGAACACATCACATTTTCCCAAGCCTTTTCCAGTCAGGATTCAGTTGGGCCTGTATATGTGACTTCATGAACAGGGTCACCAACAGGGTCACTGCATCTGTCCACGAGATCATTAATATTAACTTCCTCAATTTCATTAACTGTCTCCTCCCTTGCAGTTCTGAGCGGATCCCTCACCTTTGTCATGATCATAAATTCCTCACCAAGCTTCTTGCTGATGCTCACTCCAGCCTCGTGCAGGTCTGCATTCTTGACGCTTTGACAATTCTTTGGTCTCACCCAAAAAAGATTAGTGGTAAGACTAATAAGTGTGCCTCTTGAGCACATGACTGGTCTGTGCGAGCCATCAGAATTCTTGCTCGGTGGTTGGCGATCCAGTACTTATTTCATGCGATCGAATGCAAAGCAATTTATAATATTAATATAGTGTGTTTTTTTTAGAGAGTTTTTGTAAATAATACCTATATAAACCCCATATAAACCTATTATAAACCTGTCTAAAAAGGCAGAAAACAAAGCATAATAATTTATGCAGTTGGGAGCTGTGACAGTCCTGAAAGCTCAGGTGGATGATGGATTTTTTTCTGATTCTGCTGTGATGTGTATCTTAAGATGAGCGCAATACATTACAGTATGTTGTATTAAACGTAGGAGTGGTATTTTATTCAGAAACAAGTGGATACATTAATCTTTATTTTACTTGGGGCAGATGGAATATCATTAGGTTGTCTATCAAACGCAATGTGCCATACGTTTAAGTCGAACGTGCTTATACAGATTTCGTGGTTAGTCAAGAAATGTGAGTTAGATAATTACCTAAATGTATACCGCATGTCTCAGGAAAGAATTCCCATATACAGTAATTGCATAGACTATAACGCATTTAAAATGCACTTAATGGATAAAATTGCATTTAATAAGGTTTATTGAGAATCGTGGGTGGGTGCACTATTTTAGCCATGTCATTCAAATTTTATTACAATCTATTATGGATATTCAGACCCTGCAAATTACCGACCTGCGCTTTGTGATGAGAGTAGCATACTTTACTACACTTACTGAGCAGGTCTATTATGTAAGGGAACATGCATTATCCCTGCTATTCATCTCCATGAGCCTTTGCTTTAGTGCTAATTACGAATTAATAATGAATTAAAGAATGCCAGGCCAGGGAAATCAGGCACTTAAAGAGGAAACTCATGGTAAGGATGTCTCTGAGTCCACACAGAGGTAGGTTTCTCTAGAATTATAGATTAAAGATAGGAATGACAGCCGGGGAATATTAAACAATGATGTCAATCTGTGAAAACCACAAGGTGTGGAGATTTGTATGTCATTCAAAGGCATGAATATCAGAAGATTTTTTGAGTTTCGCACTAATTAGAGGGAATAATTATGTAGCTGCTGTAATATGTAAAATATCTGAGAGAGAGAGAGAGAGAGAGAGATAATATGAATTCAGAGCACTGAGTCTTTACCCTTATGGCAGGGTTCAGTGACGTACGGCTTGCATACAGATCCACGAGCAGGTTGGGAAATACATGCCCTAATAAGCTTCTGGCCCAGCAGGGGAATACTCACAGGTATGCACGGACATTCCAGCTATTTAGGAGCATTATTAACTTTATTTATTATTCCTGAATAAAAGTTCTTCCTCTTTTGCTTTACTACAGATTTTGTAATGCTGCATTGTCCTATACAAGCATCTCATATAACTGACCTATGTTTATGCATCCAAGGGTCTCACATCACACCGTCACACACAGATGCTTGGTTCTCTCAGATGCGTGAACTGACCACATCACCTTCAGGGGCTTGCAAGACGAACACATTTTCACCTAGTGTTCAGTTCTTGGACACATAACTAAAACCCCATATCACATTTATTCTTCTTCTTAAGAACTGTTTGTTTTACATGGACATTTGCTTAAATTTAAAAATAAAAATACGTTTTGGGGGTGGTGAACATATGTTCCGTGTCAAAAATTCGAAAATGCAAATAAAATAAAATTGCACTTTTTCCAGAATTGCAGTATCAATACCAACCTAACCCTGACGAATTATGACTGACAGAGTGGGTCCAGTTCTTTTAGGATGCAAAGTTTCAGCTCAGTACAATACAGTAATAATTAGGGGAGTTACAAGCTTTCAAAAATGCCAAAATGGTAAATTGCAAGTCGCCGGCCAACAAATACTAGGTACTAACCTGCGACCTTTAAAATATTTCATGTGTTAATGTTACAACATGCTCTAGTTCATGTCTGGTTAAAGTTTCATTGTATTCTGAGATGGTCACTTGGGAAGTTTTCTTAAAGCTAGGTGTTTTGACATGGAATGACCAACATAACACAGACAGCAAGCTGTACACGCATTTAATCACTTATGACTCTCCTAAGCACACTCTCCAAATTCATATATATTCCTTGGGAGTTAAAACATTTTCAGAGAGATACATGCTCTCAAATGAATCCAGTAAGAGGCTTTCACCTGATAGTAAATGGCACTGAAGTGAAATCGCAATTTAAGTAAATTGATTCAAACTGCTTGAATTGGGGTTCAGGCAAAGTAATTTGGTTAATTGCATAAACATGCAGTGAAATTACAGCAAAGCTTGTGTTTCATGTTCCAATACGCAGAGCTGTAACATAATTCTCTCTCCTCAGTGTGAAACCGAGGGGGTTGTGCCTTTCAGGCTGTGGATGGCTCCTTCAGTTATGACAATGATGCACTGTCTCACAAGTATCCGTTCACATTCAGCAGCAGTGGATCATCACGACCTATAAGTGCCCACGCTTGGACGGAGTGTGGATAAAATGTAACAGTTCCATAGCTGCCGAGGAAACAATAAAAGAGTGAGAATCTTTAGGATATTTACAACGCATATTAAAGGAAAACACATTGCGCTGTTGTACAGGGCACTGTGTCAATTTCAAGGATGTAATTTTTTAAAAATCCTTTGCAGCAATTATTCAGCCCATAAAAGAAAAAAGAGCAGTTTGTGCTCAATGTGAGAAAGTGTAGCCACTTCTTTGGTCAACCTTATGAGTATACTCTTCGAAAGAGCAATTAATATGTGCCTTTACAGGATGCATCATTCTGGGCTTTATTCACTGGCACAACACTCTTTAACATCTTTTTCTGTTTTTTCCTTCGTAAGCATTTAAAACCAGATTAAAAGCAGTCTCTTTCAATCTGTGACCGAAAGGTGCCCTTTTATTCCTGAATTTGCTTTTTAATGACATTTTAAAGAAATTATAAAAATGTCTATTGTTTGATAGTTTGTGTCATTTCACACTTTATCTTTAACCTTTTTAGAGTATTTGAAAAATATCTGGAATCCATCATAGGTAGCTTGAAAATGACTCTTTGCGACTTTCAAACATTAAGTAGATTGTATGTATATTCCGACTGCCTGTGACTATGCATTTTTAATGCCCTTTGCTGTCATCTCGTATTTAATTGGTGGGTGAGAGTGTTGGTACATGCCGGAAAAGAACAAGACCTTTTCAGGTAACAGAGACACTCTGTTACGCTGTTTGAAGACAGCCATGGAAAGAAAAAAAAAAAAAAAAAAGCTAATATGAATTGCTGAGACTCTTTGCAGAATTATTGCTGTGTATTGCAAATACTGGAATGTGGCTATGGTTGCTATACCTTAATTTCATATCTTATTTTTCAAGGTCACAGAGAAAGCTAAGGCTAATCCCAGCTGACTTTTGGGGGAGAGGTAGCGTATACCATGAACAGGTCACCAGTCAATCATTCACATTCACACCTGTGGGCAGGTTAGAGGAGCCACAACCTAACCGGAATGTTCTTGGACCACTCGGTTGGTGGCATGGAGAGACATACAAACTCCACATGGCCTCGGTCGGCCATGAGATTTCATCCCAGAACCTTCTGCTGGCGAGGTGACAGTGCTAACCACCGAGTCACTGTGCTACGCATATTCATGTTATAGTGTTCCAAAGTCTTGAAATGTTAATTATTGATGGAGATATTAATCAATGATTATTTATAGATTTCAGGTGGTCCTACACTTGGCCATGTGTTGAAGAAGTTGTTCTATTTTCAGTTATTTTTTAAGGGGTTACTAATAACAGCCCCAAAGGCAGAGGGCTCTCCTGTATGGTGTAGGAGGACATGTATTACATAACTTAATTCTTATTTCCAAAAGATGATGTGACTCATGTGCATAAATGAGCAGGCATACAGGTGACGCATGTTGAATCTTGAGGCGGATGGGCTACTACAGCCGTGTACCATCACTGGTTACAGGAGGAACAGGAGTCTGAGCCTACAATGGACTTAGGCTTACCAATATGGACGTACTGTATAAAGACTGGAAAAACATGCTTTCTGCTGTGACGTGAAGGTGGTAGGGTCAGAAATTACACAAACATTATGGTTCCATCCCACTTTTGCCAGTTCAGGCTATGTGGGAAATGTTTTTCTTGGCACTGTTTTGACCCCTTAATAACAACTGTGCAATATATGAATACCATGCTCTGTGTATTGTTCCTGACCATGTGCATCCATTTATCATTTCCAAATCTAGAATAACAAGGTGCCATGCCACAGTAATAATGAATAATGAGCCCAGGGTTCTACGGTTGCCTTCCCAGTCACCAGATCTAAATTCAGTAAAGCACTTTTAGGACGTGGTATAATGGAAGATTCACAGTTTGAAAGTGTAGTAACAAATACATCTGAGGAACAACAAAAAAAAAACCCAAAACAGACCAATTTACTGGGGATCCCTATTAAAAGTGGTCTCTTAATTTTATTAGTTGTATATACAGTCTATGTCTAAATGTCTAAGAGCACTTATCAGTATGCTTCTATCTGACTTTTTTCCCCGAATCTGATACAACACACCTGCGATGGCCTGGCGAGCTGTCCAGGGTGTACTCTTCCCTCGCCCAGAGTTGGCCTAGATGGGCACCAGCCTCCCCCTCGACCCTAATTAAGAATAAGCGGTTCAGAAAATGAGTGAATGAACAAATGATACAGCACGATTACAATTGCAAGTCATATCATAGCTAATTTCAGTAAAATATTTAAAATATTTAGATGAATAAGTTTCTTTACTATTTGATATGCTACTTTAATTGCTTAATTACGTATTGCTTTCATAACAGTCTACTTTCAAGATGGAATGGACTCCATATTTGAAAAATATGTTTAAAACCTTTTGATCCGTTTTTAGATCAAATCTTAGAGCGTTGTGTGAACATGCTTCAGAAGGGATTAGACAGGTGGAATCTCTGATCTTTTATACAAAGCAGTTAGGTTCTAAGCTTATTTCAATTTATTATTAAAATGTAAACTTGTAGACTGAAACATGGTGTGAAACTCCAGTACTCAACAACTTATAAATAGGCATACAAGGATAATAAGAAAGCTGGGGAAAGAGACTGTTTATAAATACAATATGTATATATATATATATATCTATATATATTTGTATA
The DNA here is from genome assembly GCA_039654305.1 of Porochilus rendahli. NCBI lineage: Eukaryota > Metazoa > Chordata > Actinopteri > Siluriformes > Plotosidae > Porochilus > Porochilus rendahli. Next base: position 14,944,130 of record JBCNYG010000007.1, on the reverse strand, counting down.
AAAGGGCTCCTAATAAAAAGAAGTAAAAATCAAAAACACTAAAATTAACAATTTGAGGCAATTTATTTTAGACTTTTGCATGCATAGCATGATTGAACTTCAAACCCCATGAAAAGGTTTGGCGACTCAAGAAATTAAAAAATACAGCAGTGTGTAGTGATGATTATACGATTAACAAAATTAAGATAAATCAAGTACTATTCAAGTATTTATTTCATTTAATGTTGGATCATATTGATGAGAATCAGTAAACAAACAATAACAATATTTAGTGCGGCCACCCTTACCTTAGAGTATAGCATTTAACCTTTCAAGCATAGTGTTCACATATTTTGTTATTTCTTCACTCGGTAATCCATTCTATATGGTTTGAAGTTCATTTGTGACATTTTCAGTGGTTTTGTTTGTTATCCATACTTTTACCTCAATATACTTGTCAGAAATGATTTTATGGTTCTCATTGCCAACAATAGCACTCTTCTAGTATAGAGTTATAGAGAAGTAATGTTTTGCTTCTTTTTTTATTAGGAGCTCTTTTAGATAAGAGTGGTAATGGACCACTCACATATTACAGCATATTCAAATATGACAGAAATATGAGGAAAGGGATAGTTAATGTATTTGAGCCGTCAGCAAAGTGACCAGTCTGTGGGAGTAGGGTTGTGGGTGGTAGTGGAGGCATCATTGTAAGAGCACAAGAAGAATTATTGATTAGATTACAGTTTATTTAGGATCTTGATGGCCTACAGGTAAAAACAAAGCGGCATAGTCAATATCACTAGTTTGCTTAAATTAAAATAGTGACCTAGAAAGAAAAAAACAACAACAACAGATTCTCAGACTTTTGGACCTCGCTATAAAATTATTTTCAAAAAATAATAACTACTGATTTTTAAAAGTGTGTGTGTGTGTGTGTGTGTGTGTGCATTCCATTTGACATTTCCAGTATGTTCTTGGGGTGTCTCAGCAGGTGGAGGTGGTTGCTGTTTGCCATGTGGGAAACCTCACTTTTCTTCTGTTAGCCCATGTGTGCCGTAACCACAGCCTTTCAGTTAGAGCGACCCCAGAGAAAGAGATGCAGAGTGAGATAAAGAGGGCAACCCCTATTCTTTCCCTGAACTTAAATACTATGTGAGACTTGTTTCCTGTTGTGTACAGCTTGACAGAACTATCCAGAAAAGGTGCAATATTGATCCACATTTGCAGCAGCTTCTACAATTTGGATCTAATCATTCTATTTTTGACTGTTAAAGTTTTCATGCATTTTGGCTCCTATTATGAAATTATTATGAATGAGAAGCAAAGATAATGGGGCAATCCCCCCCCTCCTGGCCCCACATTCAGAAACAGGCATAACCGTGCACATGTGTAGCTCTAGCTATATTTCCCAGCTGATAAAATTTAGAGACCTTAAAATGTACTGCAAATGAAGCCTCTACTAATTTCCACTATTTGCAGTACTGATGACAAGGCAAATTTAAATGGCTCCCATATGTATAGTGCTGTGTGGAAGGATTGTTTCAGATCCCCATTCCCATCATGCTTGACAGACCCACAGGCAGCAGTTTCCTTTGTGTAAGCATGTTTGGAAATATTTAAATATGAATGTGGGATAATCAGCAATTGAAATACTTATTTTTGGCCTTACTTTTATATACTTTTTTTTTTTGGCTCACCTGCATCTGTGCTCACTTTCATGGTGCAATCTGCCATATGGTTCGAATGATTATTCATGCCATTTGTGTCATCTGTTATGTCTCAGGAAGATTTGCATTATATTATATTAAATTGTTTCCTTCCTGAGGGGGGCACTGTTGCACTGGGGGGTGGTCATCTAGCTTCGCTCATGAACCAAAATCTGTTGTGTGCAGTACCATGCACCACATAGAATCACACATGATATATGTTTCTAGTCTTTTACTTGAAAAGAAAAGTTTTATCACATGACTGTTCTGATTGACACTAGAAATGGCATTTATATTTACAGTCGAATGGAAGGAAGAATGGATTTTTCTGTAGTGGGTACCCCTCAACAACCCACGAATCATAATTATATTGTACAACATAATTATTTCTTTAGGTCTAATTTGTATCCAGTAAATCGGTAGTTATTTACGAAATGTATTATGAAACACAGACATTGCACAACGAGTCTGTGTTTGCAGCCTCAGTAGGGAGGAGTTTCTTGAAATAAAAAATCACTGAAACTCTAAAAATAACTCCTTTTCAGCAATCAAGCACACAAATAAAATCTGATGAAAAGTCGTATTCCTCCTGGCTTTACTCCTATATGCAGGAGTAAATGTAATCACTAATAAACATGTTTGTGAGAACACATGTACGAACAATGTTTGTTGCATTTGGCAGAAAGTCGTCGTGAAGTAATGACTTTCAAACCTAAGCTGGTTAACAGCTGTGACCAAATACACTGAGTGACGTTATAAACAAAGCAGGCTTAATGGAAAGTTGGTTGCTGTTTAGCCATGACCTTCCAATTGTCTGTGTGTGTGTGTGTGTGTGTGTGTGTGTGTGTTGTGTAAAACCCTGCACAGTATTATTCCAGTAATGGATCCTTATTCTTCAGCCCTTGAAGGATTTCAGGAGGGACCATGGATTAATGGACTTGTGGTGGATATATTTATATACACAGCCTTTCTGTGTTGTGGAAAACAGGGCTTAACAGCGTCTCTGTCTTATTTGGTTATTACTCCTGTCTTGCACACGTTTACCTCCCTGTGGATGGCACTGAGGTTTCATTGATTTACAAGAAGGCAAAATGATGCTGCAATAAAAGTGTGTGATAATGAAGCCTCAAGGAAGAATACAGGACGGGAGGGAGAGGGGACACTGCCGTTGATCTCTTGTTTATGCAAATACTCCTTATTCTCCTAAGGGCTTGTCTTCATATATCCAAAGCCAAGGTCTACAGTGGTACTGCTGCTTCGACTGAGAGAAAAAAAAAAAGACATACAGTAGCAGATAAACAGAATGACACAAAGAGCAAGCCGGGTAGAGAGAGACAGGCTTGGGTTTTGGATGAAGTGGGATTCTGTGCTGGATCAAATGGATAAAGTCAGGGAATGAGTCATGCTGTATTTAACTAAATACCAGAATCTCTTCCATTTTGGAACTTTTGTATGTTCGTCTCCTCTGAAACACAGACATTGAAATAATGATTGTGTGAAAATAAAGCCCTAGACTGTCGCAGAAGAAAAAGTGGTGGATTTATTTTAAATTCCACGTCTGATTTGAGAATTTGAGAGTTTTTTTTAAATCATTGTTGTTTTTCAGAATTTATGAGCAACGTTTAAACCTCGGTTCTATATTTAAAGGCAACGATTGATCATTACTATAAATAATATTTTAAAAGTAGGGCATGGTTAAGCTTTTTTCTTTTTTTGTGTGGGGTTTCATTCTTCAAATGGCATTAATTTTGCATTTTGTATGTTACATATACGAAGTGACTGTGCAATCCTCAGTTTACTTTGAATTTTTTGATTTAAAAAATAAACGAAGACTTTTTAAATAAATTGCATTTCATTGTGACTTTTTTTTCCCAGTGAAACAGAATATCCTACTACTGCATAAAACGGCATCATACACTCTAATTAAAATTAAACTGATAACTCAATCTGTCAGTCCTCTGATCAAGGGGCAAATAATTGTTTCAGTTTGTGCTACACAGGAACATTATAAAGCAAATGAATCATGATTTTTATAGTTTACTTTTTAATATATTTTTATCGTGACTGGCAGGGGAGCTCCACTGAGTTTACAAGCAAATTGTAAGAGTGTTCTGTAATAATGTATTTTTAATCTAATCCAAAGTCTACCCACTGCTCAAAAAAAAAAAACATAAATAGAGGGAAACACTAAAATAACACTAGATCCTAGATCTGAATGAATGAAATATTCTTATTGAATACGTTGTTCTTTACATAGTTATATGCTGACAGCAAAATCACACAAAAATTATCAATGGAATCAATCAAATTTATTAACCCATGGAGGTCTGGATTTGGAGTCACACTCAAAATTAAAGTGGAAAAACACATTACAGGCTGATCCAACTTTAACGTAACGTCCTTAAAACAAGTCAAAATGAGGCTCTGTAGTGGGTGTGGCCTCCACGTGCCTGTATGGCCTCCCTACAACGCCTGGGCTGCTCCTGATGAGATGGCGATGGCCTCCTGATGGATCTCCTCCCAAACCTGGACTAAAGCATCCGCCAACTCCTGGACAGTCTGTGGTGCAACATGGCGTTGGTGTATGGTATAGTAGAGATGTAATGTATAATATATGGTATAATATAGTCATATAAGTAGTATACTCGATGGTATGTACATAGCAAACATTAACACATTAAAACATTAAAACTCTGAAAGGAACATAACAAATCGGATTGCCATTACTCCTCTCTTAGGCTCTGACACTGCTCAACTTTATCCATCATGATTTCCAAAAATATCATAAAAGTCTAATTTTGTTTATTTACTTATTTTTGCTTTGCTTTCTATATACTATATGCTAAATAATCATACACGTCAGACTTGGTTGTTATCGGTTAATTGTATTAATTGAATACTATTCAGTGGCATCCACCTTGCGTTTGGTGCATAATTGTTAATTTACCTCCAGAAATTGAACCAGCCAGATCATACTACTTCTGTGTGCATGTACTATGAAATTTAACATGTGAAGTTTTATAATTGCATGGTTAAGACAAATTAAATAGATCAGGTTTCCTATTTTTAATGTCCTGCTCTTGCCCTTGTTCCCTCACACATGTATTATCTTTCATATGTTAATCACTTGGGGAAGAATTTATTTAAGCCTCTTGCTGCCTTTTTAATTTATTGGAAGCCAATTGCAATCAATAACAATCACATTTATAATTATGAATGGGGGGGGGGGGGAGTTGGCTCTGCAAGTATTTATTTTTTGTATTGAAAGTAAGTAAAATGTCAATATGATTTTCAGTAATCTACTAGTATAAACTACTTTATAAAAAGCCTTCAGTAGCACACGTCTTTCAATATATACCTTACATTAATTCCCAAATGTATTTAGCATTTAATATGTGTTAGTTACCACATATATGGCCTCATCAATCAGTCCTATTAATTGTAAAAGATGTCATTGTATTGTATACAAAATACGCTGTATTTCTTAGTGAAGTATTTTCCTTTCTCAGCTTTGAAAGTTTTTTTTTGAGAGCTTCATGAACATCTGATATTTAAAGTATTCATCAAGTTCCTTCCTGTAAATATACACTTTCCTTCAATATCAAAAACATTCCTTTTCTGGTTTCTTAATAATGTAGACACATATTCTATTTAGACACATCTACAGAACATTTCCTGTACCACATGTATTCAGGTTTTCTTTAGAAATCCATGTTCTATAGAATACTTTTCATAAGAATGCTATAAGACATTTTTCTATAGAACTTCCATAGAAATGTTGTGTTCTATGGTGCAGTTTAACAGAAAAGGTCTGTTCTATAAAACCTCTATCTGAAAAAAGTCTGTTCAAAGGAATTTCTATGCAACATTTTTTGCAGGGTGATTTCACGTTTTGATGTAAGATGTGAATTTGTCAGTCTTATGGCAGTTATCAAGAAATATCTTAAAGAAAACATTTTAAGCCATTTGCCATCTAGCATATGTTTAGCAAAGGTTTGAATTTTACTTAAACTGCCATGACAATACTATATTATATTAAATAAATAAATAAAGAATATATATAAATATATTATTACTGATAATATAACACTGTTACATTTACTGGATATTGTGATGCCCGCTTACACTGCACATGAAAATTGTGCCAATTCAGTGTTTAGGTAACGTATTTAAAAATGTATTTAAAAACTTATCATAAATAGTCAGATGTGGTATAAAAAAATCTCTAGGTTCTAGTTCAGTGTTGACTTAGCAGGACAACCAAGAAAAAAAGTGAGAGTAAAGTATACTGTTAGTTATTAACAAAAGAATTGTAATATAAGACTCAAAATGGTGACCTGAAACAGGAATGCTACATATTGTTAACTTTAGTGAGAGTTTTTTTTTTTTTAGAGATAAATTAGCTTTATAGCATTATGGCATGATCAAAAGAAAAAAAAAATATTTCCTTTTTGTAATCATACTTTAAGTAAATTTTTAAAAAAGAAATGCTCGTTTTCAAACAGTATAACGGTTGGTGTCACATGCCTTGCGATATACAAAGGATCAATTGACCATTCATTAATAATTCATAAATATTGCACACAGAATGGCACAGAGGTCAGCAGCACATGAAATCTGTAAACCTGAAAACACTTTGTTTGTACAGTGGATTATTAAAGAATATTTTAAGTTGTGGTGTTGCAAGCATAATGCATTTATGCTGTAATTTTCAGAATGGAATGGCAGAGTAACTGTCACATGCTACACTGGAAATGCACACGCACCTTATTCGATGATGTTTAATTTAAGGTTGATATGGCGGAAGTATGCAGAGGTCAAAAAACACTTATATCACACGTATTTCCGGTATGTTATACACCTACACAGGATTTCTGATTGGGAGCGTGTGTAAAAGATCTTCGAAAATCAAGGTTGACTCGATGTCATCGGAAGAAAAAGTTCTCATAGTCTTATTAGTTATCGATCCTTGTATTCATTTAAATGAAAAAGACTCATATTTCATGGTTTTAGAGAAATATCTAGCTTTGATCCATTGTCCTCCACAACCAACATTCACAGTGTCACATTCAGTATGCAAAATTTTAGCCAAATCATCAGCCAGAAAATTAATACCACTTAATCCTATTAGGGTCATGGTGAGGCTGGAGCTTATCTCAGCCAACACTGGGCAAAGGAGGAATAGACCCTGAGCAGCTGGCCAGACCAATACAAGGTGTGACAGGAATTTTTTTTCAAAGTAAATTTTTGTACAAAAAAAAAAAATCATCATAAAAAAAAAATTACTTCTGTTACCACAAATTACAATTACCGATTTCAGATCTGTGCTGAGAACTTCAATGCATAGTGTGCATGTAAACAGTGGCAGATTGGCCAAGAGATGTTGATATTGTTGAGACACCAGCTGAATATATGTCACTGTAATGCAGATACACCTTCATGGCATGGCACATATTCACCCTATTTTTATCCATATCGTAAGTCTGCTTTCTCTTTTCGGGGATATATTCACACAAATAATAGGAGTAATACAAATGTTTAAAAGCAGCTTAGATTTTTGTAGTCCACTTATCTCAATTATGCACCATTATTATGGAATTATTCATTTGCATAACAAATATCAGCTGCAATCAAGCTCTTATACTTAATATTAAAATGCTCTATAGATCTTTTTGCCTGATTCTGAAGAAAAAGCAGAAACCAAAACATTGTCTGGTACATAATGTTTGATGCTTGAGTGCAATTTTGTCTCATGCTTGACAGTGTTTAATGCCTGTTCTAAATGATATGCATCTTTATGGAACAGCATCCAAGCACCAGAGCCACCTGCTCACTGTAGCATGCAGGAAATTAGACTGCAGGGTTTTTTTTTTTTTTTTTCATTTCCCCTTCTACAATCTCATCTCCTGCAAAGCAAATACGGGGTCGTATCTGACCAGTTGCCTTTTAGATGTCTTTCCTGTGGTCTTGGTAGTAAACTAGGACCAGCGCCATAGTTATATATATTTTTTTTAAATCTGAACTGTATATTTTATATATGTAGGCAATATCTTTTGGTAAATGTCACATTCTCAGACTTGCTGATTGAGTGTCCTACAGTGAAGACGTTTCTGTGATTGATCTCCATTCTCACTTCAGCAGTCGAATGATTGGGGAACATAATAACATCTGTGGGGGGTAGGCAAGTGGGGGTGTTTCTTCGTCGTTGTTGTTGTTTTTCAAAGAAACCATGCTGAATTATTGGAAGGGGAGCAGTGATGAATGAAGAGATTTTGTGGTCCAAAGAAACTCCCTGCTTATACCATATTATGCTGCTTTCATTCATGAATAAAAAATATAAATAAGAGACAAAGAATTATCAGTGAAGGAGAGACGTAAGAAGTACAAAATTAAGAAAATTAATATGTGCTTAAAAATTAATAGGTACCACCGTGTACCAGAAACACCCATCATGTCCATAAGCGCCTAAAGTGCTCACATGAGCCTCAAAACCGGACCATGGATCAATGGAAGAAGGTGGAGGTACATCGTTTGGACAGCTGGTTGATGGCTGGGTGGACTATGCAAAGCAGCAAGCCATCAGATGCAGTGTGATGTTCTGGGCGATGTTCTGCTGGGAAACCTTGGGCGCTAAAATTTATGGTAGTGTTACTTTGACACATACCATTTACCCGAACATTGCTGCAGAACAAGTACACTCTTTGTGACAGTTTAATAAAGCGCCCTGCCATACTGCAAATACTATTCAGGAATGGGTCGAGAACTATTTGCCTTCAAAGTCTGCATTTGTGGGATGTAATGGACTAAAAACTCCAAACCATGTCTAACCTGACCTGCAACTTAAAGGAATTAAAAAATGTGCTGCAGAGTGCTTTGTGTCAGATAACACAGGCACTTCACCTGTCAGAGGTAATAACATTTTCAATATTATTGATGATGTTTATGTATATACTGTAGAATCTCATTAATATGTGCTTCTTTTAAATGGTTTCCACTTAATATGTGCCCACCCATTCGATCCCAAATTTATAACATGGGAATGAACAAAAAGTGCATTTTCAAAAAAACTGTTCACTGAAAACCAACACTTTGACTGAAACTGCCCATATTAGTGCAGTATGATGACATTCTGCTTCGATCCGTGGCAAGGTTTGCACTCACACACACGAGCATTCACACCCTATTAGCTCTAACACCGGTACACACACCTATACACACAGCACACCACTCCTCCTTTGAACTCAGCTGGGTATATTTTAATAATTTTGTCAGCTATTGTTCTGTTTTAAGACTGTTTTAAGACTCTTCACATATACGCAGCTTCTTCATAGATTTTAGGGTCATGTGACCATATTTATGCTTCTGAGAATAAGATATTATGCTTTTGGCAATAAGAAGTTTCACTTGCAAAAATTCTAAAATGTAGTCTTACTTAACAAGTGTTGGGGTGCATCGAACCCTGACGTGCACATATTAATGATACTTTATAAGCAGTCAGGTAGGTAGGTAAGTCGGTGGGTTTTTACACCCGAGCCTAGAGGCTCATTATCCCCGGGTTCTGTTGCGTGAAGTGACCCGGAGCTCAACTCCTCCTGGTTTTCGCAGGTTACCTTCCCAGTATTTTTACTGTTAGTTAATTAGTATTAAAATGAGTATTTTAGTGGACAGAGGCACACTCGTGGTTAAGGCCCAGAGATCTTAGCACGGTGGGGGTCTAATGAGGATTCGAACTCATGACCTGCTAATCATGAGCCCAGTGCCCTTACCACTACACCGCCATGCATGTAAACCTGCGTTTAATGACGGAATGCATAATGGATTTTCGAATATATCTTTTTGATATATTTTGGACATTTGCATTCACACATTGTGCTCTGGGCGGCACGGTGGCGTAGCGGTTAGCACGTCCGCCTCACAGCAAGAAGGTCCTGGGTTCGATTCCCAGCTCGGGCG
>JBCNYG010000007.1:14822301-14833103 GCA_039654305.1 Porochilus rendahli | reverse complement strand
CCCCGCGACCCTAATTAGGAATAAGCGGTTCAGAAAATGAATGAATGAATGAATAATAATAATAATAATAATAATAAAATTTTAATACTACTACTAATAATACTACTACTAATAATATTCTTCTTGTTATTGTTGTTGCTGTTGTTGCAGTTCTTGTTGTTATTGTTTGTGGTGCTGGTGAAAATGGGTGTAAACCTACTTTTAAAGCATCACAACCTTACAATCATAATTTATTCTTATGTAAAACTATTTGCTTGATTGTGTGCTGTATTTCAGATGCTGTTATAAAAAGCACATCATACAGAAACAAAAACAAAAGCAATAGTTTATTTGTAACCATATTTTGTGTAGGAACTACAAACTTCTTTTTTTTTATAACTTATCTTTTTTTAAGGTCATGAAATATGCTTACATGAAAATCAATTGTGTGTTTTACTACACACTTCTTTTTCAGGTTTTAGATCAGGCTGGCACATGTAAAATTGAAGTAAACTTTACCAAATGTACTTTTATATAAATCTATCACTAAAACAGCATTCCTTCTTAAAGAAGAAAACGTGTGGAATAAAGAGAGGAATTCTTCAATTCAGAAAGGATAATGGAAAAAAACGAAAGAAAACACAAACAAACAAAAAAATGCCATCACACAGTAATTGACCATATAGTTTCTGAGGGGAAAAAACAAAAACAGAAATTGAATGAAACGCACAGTTATGGAAAAGCACAAATATTTTTCATATGAATGGAAGTTCAAGACAATTATCCAAGTTCACAAACAAAACAAGAATTGATAAAACATACAACAATGTGCTGAATACAAAGCATTATAAGCATAATCGTTACATTTCAAATGGTTAAGTAGATATGAAATGGGGTTGGAAGTGCAGCAATTTGTTATGAAACATATGGGTTTGAATATATAATATTAACCACACATTCCTTTTAAATGGGCTAGGAGATGTTGATATAACCATGGCCATGTAAGTCCATTGCTTTTCAACATTAGAGAGCTGGAGAATCTTGTCAAGTTTTCAGCCTGAATGCATTAGGCTTTTGAATGGTAACACCTAATATCTGCTTGAGACCACTGCTATACGTACTGTTCTATGCTGTTGTCTCATTCCTTGCCTGAAATGCACTTATGAATGATATACTGTAGGAAAGCTCTGGTAAAGGAGGCGCAGGAAGTTTTCTACCGGGATTAAGCTGCAGTGGATTTCAATTTACAATGCTGAAAAAGTCTGGAACTCCATAAAGAGATGAAACTGGGTCAGTTTAATCGGAAAGAAGATTTTTGAGAATATATAAACTAGGTGTTGTACTTCATGGGGGCAATGACATTAAGATTTTTTGAGTGGGAAAATAATGGTGATCTTTAAGATTATCAAAAAATATCATTAATAAACATTCACGTTGTAAATTGCGGGTAACATTAAGCATACATTTTTACCTTCCAATAAAACTTTAATTCCTTTTGAAAAACTTTATATTAAATCATTAATTAATGGCACATTTCCTGGACTGAGAATTAACCGGACCTTTCTCAATTTTGTAAAAAGTGGAGGTAGGTGCAGTTAATTCTCAGCCCTTTGATTTGTCACCAAACTCAGAGGTGGAATAGCCAATCATACATCTGATTTAATATAAACCAGAGTAATATATTTTGAGAGTACCACGATCAGCTCTAATCAATTCATTAGAATTAGCAGCTGGTCATTAGGATACCTGGCATGGGAGAGAAGATTATGAAAATGTCATCCAGGCATTTCCTAGTTAGGTGCAAATGACTTACAGAATTAGCACATGATATGAAATGACAGATTGTGGGTATTTAAATTATCTCAGTAACGTAACCATTCTTACCAACCCTAAAATAAAATATGGAGAAATGCTAAAAAAATAATTGAGGAATTTTTTTTTTTTAAGATAACCATACAAGAGTTGCTTTTTCATAAATAAATAATTTCTGTTAGGTAAAGACACTTTGAAACAATTAACACACTCGAGTGCCCAAAGTCATTGAGTTGTTATTATCATTCCTTTATTTGTTGAACATGGACTTCCATGTCATCACTAACTTGGGCCATTTTATTTAGATTGGAAAAGTCAAAAACAAACGTCTGTAATTTCTCTTATAGTTGGTCACTGGTTCTGTCTTTTACCATTATCACAAAAAAAACAAACAAAAAAACAAAATCAGATCTGTGTTTCTTGTACATTGTCTTTTGAGCTGGCCCGAATAAGTAAAGGTTCATGTGCGGAACTGTGTATAGAGTTGATCGTGGATGCATGATTGTATGCTGTCTTATAAGAATTATAGTGGTTAAGATGCTCATGCTCAAGAGGCGGCAAAGTCAGATGACCTTCCATCGTAGGGCCGGCAGTCATGCAGTCCTCTCCCACATTGATGATCTCAATGGTTCTTGTTGGTGCGTGGTGATTCTGCTGGTGATGTTGTTTGCGCATTTTGTAGAAAATGATCAGCATAACTGCAGCCATTAGCGTGATGGCCACAAAGCAGCCGATGATTATCTTAGTGGTCTTCATCACTTCATCTAGGGTGTTGAGTGAGCCGTCTCCTAGTGCTGTGACTGGGATCGTGTATGTTTTTTCTGTGGCCTTGGTGAAGCTTTGTATTCGGGTTGCTGTTGTTGAAGACAGTGAATGTGCAGAAGATGTCTCCCACACTCCAGAAGAAGGGGTTGGACCTACTTTCTGGTGTATGATGGTGTGCCCATCATTAATTGGTGGTTCAATTGTCTCTACTGTAACTGTTGTAAAGTAGCTGAAGCTGTTGTTCTCTGTTGAAGATACATTTAATGTAGCAGAGGCAGTGGTGTTGCCTGCCGAGTTGCTTACCATGCACGTATATGTCCCTGTGTCCTGCATTGTGACGTTTGTAAAGTTTAACGTCCCGTCATTCAACACAGAAATGCGCACCTTATATGCTCCGTGGGTCATAATGGTTCCATTGGGGGTGATCCAACTGACTGATGTCAGCGAACTTGCCCGACATTTCAGTTCTGCCGCCATGCCCTCAGTTACATTCAAATCGGCAGGTGGCTCCACGATAACCGGCGCATAACAGTGGAAATAGTTCTGATCCAACTCACCAATGTACCGCCCCTTGTGGCCAGAAGGGGTATTGCAGCGAGCACAACAGCTGGTATTAGCTGGTACCACTTCCTTCAGCCACCAGCTAAGCCAGAGGATGTCACAGTCACAATTCCATGGGTTGTGGTGCAAGTGTACCCTCTCCAAACGGTGCAGTGGCGTGAAGAGGTCATGAGGGAGCAGAGTAAGGTTATTGTGAGCTAAATTTAATTCCACAAGTGACTGAAGATCATCAAAGGCATTCCTTTCTATTGTCTGTATTTGAGCATGCATCATCCAGAGTTTCTGCAAGTGGACAAGGCCTTTGAAAGAACCTGGTCTTATAACTGAGAGCTGATTTCCTGACATCTCCAGCTCATCTAAGCGTACCAGAGGTGTGAGGTTGGGTATTTCTTTTAAATTACACATGCCAAGGTTCAGGTATCGCAAGTTGCTCAAGCCTTCGAAAGCACCTTCTGAAATATATGACAGCCTTTTCAGCTCACCTAAATCCAGCCTTCTCAGCGAGGGAACACGGTTGAAGGCATAGGATGGTATACTCTCAATGGGATTATTCCGCAGCCATAACTCCTTCAACTTTGATAAATATTCAAACGCTCCATTAGGTATAGTAGTTAACCTGTTATCAAAGAGCTCCAGCGTGTTTAAACTGGCCAAGCCATTAAAGGCTCCGATCTCAATGCTACGAATATGGTTCTTGCTGAGCTGTAGGATTTCCAGGTGCCGTAAATGCTTGAAACTATCTACCTTGATGACCTGGATTAAATTTTCTTGGAGATTTAGGTATCTGGTATTTGTAGAGATACCATCTGGTACATCCCGTAGGCCACGACGTGTACAGATGACCTTACTGAACTGATTGCTGCAAGAGCAGACGGACGGACAGGTCTGTGCTCTCACCAAGCCAGCAACCACTAGCAATTGCAAAGCCAACAACAGTATAAACAATGGGTCTGACAATGCCCGGTTCCACCTAGGAACTCTCATCGTCTGCAGCTGTGGGAACACAGTCATCTTGTTCAACATTCATAATTTGTAGGATGGCTGTCCAATCTTTGGTGAACGTTGTAATCGGAATGCTGGAAGACAATAAAAAATTATTTGGTTAGGTCATGGATAAGCGAAGGACTCGAATAAAAATGTATTGTTCATGCTTACCTATTCTGAATTCAGGCGAAATGTAAAGTACTACGAAAAATTCCCAAACAGATGTTTTTACAACCTCTATTCCAAAATTTTGGGACACTGTAAAATATAAATAAAAACAGAATCCAATGATTTCCAAATTGCATAAACCCATAAAAACATATACAATTTTAAAATTGAGGCATTTTGCTATTATCTCATATTTGCACATGCATAGCTCATACAGCATTGAAGCAAATATTAGCTTATTTTAAATTTGCATCATGTCTCAGCATCAAAGCTGCACAAAAAGGCTGGCCAGGGGCAGATCTATGAGTTTGGGAAGGGGGATTTCACCAGGTGATGAGTAGCTTTACCTAGCTGACCTAAATGTTCAACATATCACTCACACCGAGAGCAATAGTATTGTAATTGTGTGAAATAACATCAATGGTTTTCAGGCCTGTACCCAGGATTGGTTAGAAGGGTTAAACTAGGACTATTAGTGCGCATATGTGGGAGATACCCGGTGGAGCGCGGAGCTGCGTGGAAAACCCTGTGCCGTTCTCTACGATGCATTCATTTCATGTCAGATCGGAGCATAATTACCTGTTAGAGGTTAAACCTGGGGATTTACTATTAATTTTGGACATGCATAACAGTCTAGATCAGCCTTCCAACTCGTGCTGATAAGGGAAAATTATATCAGAGGAGAGAGTCTGTGAGAAATCCAAGTTGAAATTGTTATTCCAGGAAAATTAAACAAAAATTACAGCAATAGATTACTGCATAACCTATATATATTTCCCATTTATACCCTGTAATACATCCCAAAGAATCAGATCCTAGCGCAAATGGAACTGAGATGTGCGTTCCTCTGTCTGTTGTGAAAAGCAGTTTGAGCAGTAAGTACACTGACACTGGAACGACCATTTACATTTAGCAATATAATTATATTTTAATAAAATGTGTGTGAGATGGCAAGAGGTATTTTGCATGTAGAAAATATGCAGTTTTTGGGGGTTTCTTTTGAAAATGAAAAGGGTAAATAGAGGTGCACGGGAATCCCGCTGGATTCGTGTGACCTGTGTATCATTTTGCGGCTTTTTCTTTGTAAAAAATGGGAGCACTTGCGTGACGTAATAATTTTAAGTGACGTAATAATTTTAAGCTTTTCTTGATTTGTGTAACGTGCAAAAATCCGTCGCTTGGGCTGTTCAAAAACAAAGCACCAAGGGCCGAACTACCTCTGAATTATTATATTATATATTCGATCACCCTTAAAATAAAATTCACTTCTCAAATTGGCGAGAAATGGTGTGAATAGCGGAGTTGTTAGGGGAAAAATAGTGATATCCAAAAAGAACATTGATGCTCTTCTGCAGTTTATAGATCACACGGACAAGCCTGAAGGTTATTGGGGAAATGCTGAGGGTAGACGGAATGTACCAAAATAGTCGTTTTTGCTTTAAATAAGAAGGATTATGTTTGGAGAAGGAACCCCTTCATCCTAGATCTTCATCCGAGCATAAGAATCCTATTTCATCTATGAAACATGGTGCTGCTAGTATAATATTCTTGTCATTATTGATGGAACAATGAATTCTGAATTATACATGCACAAGGTTTATAAAATATAAATGTAACGTTTTGGAATGGCCAAATTAAATTCCTGACATTAATCTAATAGAAACCTAAAGTGAACAGTTCTTGTAAGGAACTCCAAATTCCAAAGTGTACGCTGTTCTGTATAGAGGAATAGATTAAAATATCTCAGAGTCCATGTGCAGGGCTAATCAACAGTTTCTATAAACATTTAATTACAGTTATTACTGTACAAGTGCTGCCGTGGCCTGGCGAGCTGCCCAGGGTGTACCCCGCCCTCGCTCAGATTCGGCTGAGATAGGCACCAGCCTCCCTGAGACCATAATTAAGATTAAACTATACAAGTGGGTCCGATGACAAAGATTTACATACTTTTGGCACTCAAGGATATGTAATGTTGGATCATTTGCCTCAATTACTAAATAACCGAGTGTGGTGTGCTTGTCACATTTGTTTAATTAAGACTTGAAAATTTATTTTTTTAGACTCAGGGGTCAAAAATAACTGTGAGACTCGCCACGTAGCAGCCCTTCAATCAAGCCAACATGTTTCTCCCTAAATCGCTCAGAAATGCTCAGAGGCATGAATATGTGGGACAGTCTTGACTAAGCGTGACTGAAGTTGGAAATCCTGCTACTTTTGGAGTTATGCTAATCTAACTCCCCTGGCTGCGTGTTGATGTAGGTAAAATGTCTAATCAGAATGTAAGTGCAGTATAGTGAGGCAGTGATTGTGTCTGTGGGTAATATATTTCATAGCCAATCCATATTTACTTCCTGTTTATGTATTTGCATGTGTGATATTACTCTCTAGGGTAACTTTACGTCAGAATAATTTTGGCTTGGAACGGGTGGGTAGGGTTGGTGGCGGGGACCGGAGTTTAGGGCTCGTTGTCCTCTGGTCTGCCGGGGCCAGCCCCCACATGGCATGGTGGGAGGGGTGTATGAAAAGTGGATGTGTGAGTGTGGGAGTTCGTGGGGAGGAGGGTCGGAGGTGCCCTGGTTTCCGGGCTGTGCGGCCGGAGCATCAGGGTGGTTGCCTTGGGAGAGGGGGGCTGCGTCCGGGGCCTTGGGGCCCTGGACCCTTTTCTCTGGCCTCCCTGGGTGGCCGGGACCTATATATATAATTTTAATTTTTTAATTTTTATTTATTTAGTAATATTTTTTATTTAATTATTATTATATTTTTTCTTTCGCTTTAATTTTTTTGATGTGGTTTAGTTTTGTATATATATATATATATACTTTTATTTCTTTTCCTCTCTTTTTCTGTCTTCTGTCTCTGTGACTGTGTATTCATTACTTTGGTGGACGTTCTGTTCTGTTCATTATTTAACAAACTCTTGATTAGTGTCAGCTCTATTTTTCTGTAAAAGCTGCAGGAAATGTAACGTTGTATTTATGTCCAGATGTAGCAGTTTGTCTTGTGATAGTTTGGTTTGAAGGGTCGTTGCATTATATCTCTAATGTTTTTGTCTCCTCTATCTTCTTTTCACTTTTCCTTTTGCTTCTGTTTGATGTCTTCTTTCTTTTTCTTTTCCCTTCCAGTCAAGTCCACCAAGATTACATAGATTCCATAACACAAATCAACAGTAAATAAATAAATAAATGAATCAGATTATCAAGAGGAGCCTTTTACCCATAAACCTCCCTTTGGAAAAACAAATTTGTTCGGCACAACACTGCAAAGACTGCCATTCTGCTTGCTATGATGCTGGACAGGACAGATACAAAAAAGTACTTTACATGATAACAAAACTCAATATTTTAAATTTCAGTTTCATTTTTAGAACGAGGATGGAAATAGTGTGTCAGACAGGACAAGTGAAAAAGTCTGTCCATCCACTTGAGTTTCATAATCAAAATCTAGGCTGTTTTGTTTCTCTGAAGAAATTTGGTTTTGTCGCTCAAACAGGGGCCACAGGGGGTCATTTATTTTTTCACTTAGGGTAAACATGTAAACACACATTTACTTCGTATAAAAAAATGATATTACATTATTTACAATATGTACACCATAAATTCTATATTATATTGAGATATATCTATGGATAGATAGATGGATCTTTGTATGTTAAAAGGATATCAACAGATTTTAAGCGACTACCACCTGCCACCACCACCAACCAAGATCATTATCACTGTCATTACTTGCCCTGTCTGACACATTTTTGTTTTATACCGACAAACCTTAAAGTAACCCACAACTTCTCTTTGTCCTGCCTGACACGTTTTGTGTGTCAAACCAGACAAAAACATGTTGGGCAGGAAAAGAAGAGTTGTGGAAGGCGTGTTGGTATTTTTAAAAACCTCTTCCTGATATTGTTTTATACTACCTAATCTAAGAGACATTAAAAAAATAAAGTTTTTTCTTCCAACCCAGTGTCAGACAGGGCACTTGGCACCTTCTTCAAACCAAGTTTACAATTTGACAAACAAAATTCACTGATGGGTTACCTGCGTGGACATGAAACTTACATTATCAGCAAGAATTTTTAATTTTTATTTATTTTTACATTTTTTTAATGAAACACACTAAAAGAAAATGAAAAAAAAAAAAAAACCTATGTCCTGTTCGACACACCTGGACCCATGGTTTTACAAGAAAAACATAATTTGCATAATTAATGAGCAAGAATTTCAACACAAGTTTCTTTTTTCATGTTAGTTCCTAACTACCTAATTTTTAGTCATCCAATCATTATTTTGTTAATATTCAACCTTTTTTTTTTTCAGATCACTTTACAAATACCATCAAATGACCTAAACCATAACCAGGAGCGTGTATGATTTATTTATTTATTTTTTTTCAGAAAAAGCTGAGTGGGACATCTGGGAGATGTCTCTGAAATTGGTTGATTTGATATGGAATGACCCGATGACATTAACTCAGTATAATCTCATATTGTCTTTAGACACCAGTTGCGCAGCTCACAGGGTGCAGACGCAGTGATTTAAAAGTGTACAGATCCTGGCAGGGTCACAAATGAATATTACCTTGATGATAGAGGGAATATTGCATGTTCCACCTGAAAAAAATGCCTGATGTCAATATTTATTTATTTAATTATCTATCTATTAATTTATTTGAGTGGCATGATGACAACGGAAGCTAAGCACACTATGCCCACAAGTCATTCTACCAAAGAATGGTTAACGAAGAATAGAGTTAATGTTTTGGAATGGACAAGTGGAAATCCTGACCTTAATCCAAATTAAATGTTGTGGAAGGACCTGAAGTGAGCAGTTCGTGTAAGGAAACCCACCAACATCCCATAATTTAAGCTGTTCTTCACAGAGGATTGGACTGATCAGCAGTTCCTTGAAATGTTTAGTTGCAGTTATTGCTGCAAAAGTTATGTGCTGCCACACAAAATATTGAAATCAAAGGTTCACATTCCTTGGACACGCACAGATCTTTAATATTGGATCATTTTCCTCAATCAATAGATGACAGTAAAATATTTTTGTCTCATTAATTTGATTGGGTTCTCTTTTTTTCTACTTTGAGGAATATGATAATCCGATGATTGGGTCATGTTTATGCAGAAATCTATAAAATTCTTAAGGCTTCACAAAGCACATTTATTTTTCACACATTTATTTTTAACAAGGTTTAATCAAATAAGTTCACTAACTATGACAAACCGCTGGCATGTTGGTATTTCACTTACAGAAACTCATTCACTCATTCATTTTCTAAACCGCTTAATCCTAATTAGGGTCGCGACGAGGCTGGCGCCCATCTCGGCCGACTCTGGACGAGGGTGGGGTACTGAAGCTAAATCTTTTTTTTTCTTCTCTTGAGTGTGCACATAAGGTCAATCATTTTGGGGGCAGCTGTTGCCTTACGGTTAAAGGAGCAGGTTTGGGACTGAAAAGTCACTGTTTCAATTCCTGAATCAGCAGGAAAAATGTGGCGGTGGAGGAGTGAGCAGCACCTTTCCCTTCCTCCACCTTTATGGCTGATGTGCCCTTGAGCAAGGCATCTAACCCCCAACTATTCTCCAGGCACCGCAATGTGGCTGCCCACTGCTCTCAGTGTGTGTGCTCACCGCTTATGTGTGTGTGCTCTTCGGATAGGTTAAACGCAGAGCGAAATATGTATAGTAAAACTGGATATCAAAGGCCAGTCATGTCTCTAACCGTCTATAGTGAGAGCCATGTAAAAGGACCACGGTTGACTATCGTAAACAGTAGGCCATTAAGTTGCCATCAGCGTGGTTCTGACCTGCAATGGCCCGGCGAGCTATCCAGGGTGCACTCGGCCCTCACCGGGAGTCGGTTGAGATAAGTGCCAACCTCCACGCGATCGTATTTAGGATTAAGTGGTTCCGAAAAAGAATGAATGAACGAATGAATGAACAGCCATTTGTACTGTAGCAGTCTGAACCTGATGTTGATAATGGGTCTGGATTACAAGACAAGCTTCCTCCCATTACTCTACTGGGATTTCCATTTGCAGGTCATTATCCTAAGCAGAAAATTGAGAAAAGGATTTCTCTTTAGAACCCGCCAGCAGCATTTCATAAAACTTTGATATAAGATATAAATAAAATATATATGATATAAATAAAAAAAATTGGTTAAAAATAGGTGTTATTGTGTTGATAGTTCAGTTAGTCAGGATTTTCTTAATTCTTCACGCTAGAAGCTCGCCGGCCCTTTTTTTCCTGATCATAGTAGGATTGCTTCAACCATAATAGACCGGTAGCTGTCTTGTTAGTAGTAAGTTTATCATAATAATCTTTCAGCAAGAGTGTTTTTTGTTGTTTTTCAACATTATCATTATTATCCAAGTCCTGTGTATTTGTTTACGGTATGTTTAGGATTTGTATTTAGTATAGCTTATAATTCCCCCTTATGAATGCCTTTGCGGCGACGCGGTGGCGTAGTGGTTAGCACGTCCACCTCACAGCAAGAAGGTCCTGGGTTCGATTCCCAGCTCGGGCGTTTCTG
>JBCNYG010000007.1:14739989-14751736 GCA_039654305.1 Porochilus rendahli | reverse complement strand
AGAAACGCCCAAGCTGGGAATCGAACCCAGGACCTTCTTGCTGTGAGACGGACGTGCTAACCACTACGCCACCGTGCTGCCGTATTAATTTATTATTTCTAGCTAAAAAGGTTTTTGTTGTGAATGAGACTTCAGTGCCCCCATTTGTAATATTAAAATTTTTTTATTATTTGGATTGTTTCAGGATTCAATCTTCAGTGTTTTCTTAGTCCAGTACTGGTATTGTGTATAAAATCAGTATGGCTCTTTAAATGCTACTAGTATTTTAGTTAGCTGGGTGACTAGTTCGTTTATTTACAAGTTCCTCATCCTCACTCTATATAATGTGTTCCCAAGCTCATCCAGTATGTACATGTGGGATGAGAGAGATTCCCGTGCGTGCCCACCGTGCTTCAGTCCCGTCACATATCTTACAAATCAACTGTCAACCAACAGCACCTGAGTCAGGCTGGTCCAAAGATTCCACCCCAACACCAACAGCATTGAGGAGCATTGTACCCCAGTGAAAACATCTGCAGGAATTCCAGTGTCCTGCTGTTCAGTTCCACCAGCTTGAGCTTACAGTCACTTGGGAAGATTCGTCAGGAGAAATCTTTGAAAGAAAGATACCCAGATATGAGACTATGCTGAGCAACTGCCAGCGGGGCAGCTGAAGGGCAGGGTCCATGCCAAAAAAGCTTGGAAGCCAGAGCTTTGCCACTAGATGTCTGTCCAAAGCCCTTGGCATGATGTGTTTTTTTTTGGGATTGGAGAAACAAAGAGCCATCTTTAATATCATTAAAATGGCAGAATGCCTCAAGATTGATGTGACTTAAGACAAAAAAAAAAAAGAAAACATGGTGATACTAGTGTGGTTGCCATCTGGACACAATCTTGTCAGCGTCGGCTGGCTTACCTGGTAGTGGGAGTCGGTGAAAGAGCTGTAACACCTGAGCATTCAAGGAACACCATTGATGTGTCCAGAAGCGTCCACTTTTTGACAAAATGTCTGTAGACCCCTGGCCAGTCACCCCAAAAAAATCTTTTCACACATCACTTTTTAGGATACACTGTTATCTCAACTGGTTTTTTGTTTGTTTTAGCTGAGCCTTCCCACTAGAGTTTTTGAAGTGGTTACAGGAAGTCTATTCTCCAAGAGTATTAGTGATAAGACCACTCCAGTGTTTGCATGCCACCATTGGCAAATCATGCGTTTATGGACCTCAGTTTGTGCATTGTCATCCTTTTCCTGTAAGGAGAAATGACACTACTATAGGAGGCAAACACAGTTTTCACCCTCAGGTCCACTGAATTCTGTGCAAACACTGTGGCAGCTGTTTGGTGAAGGCCCACGCACAGATGTGATAATGAGCCGTATACATATGTTTGGCCATAATTTATATTTTAAGTTTACTTTTTGTAAACATTAATCTTCTTTATCTTATCTTATTAATTTATTTGGTTATTTATTTTTTAAATAAACAAAAGTCGTGACTCAAAATATGGTTTTGTGTTGCCAAATTTGTTTTCAACCCTGACCTATCGAATCCTGGCACCCATTTTGACCGTGCGTTCTCTTTCACGTTCACGTACTCACTATTACCGCGTGCTTCACTTGAAAAGACGTGCTAAATCTGTAATCGTACGAGGCTGTTGTTGTTTATCGACGGTTGTGCTCTCAACCTCCCTGAAGCTTCTGGATTTCCTACTTCCTGTGTGGCAGATTTTAATTTATTCATTAAGTCTTTGCATCGCCATGAGAGCTAGTGCCTTAAACTTGAAAAGAGAATCACATCAGTTTGGGGCTTTGATTAGGCGTCTCATTGTCATTTTCTAAACAAATACTAACAAACCAACAGACAACAGAATTCCTTCAAAATCAGAGACACGGAGTCCGTTAAGCATTGTTTCAGTTCTTGTGGCCATTCTCTATGTTTTCAGAGCATGTGTGTAATACTGGATGTATAACTGGCATGTATTCATGCACTGTAGTATAGCGGTGTCTTTACGTGTGCAACGTGTAATATCTCAGCACAATCTGGTTTGAGTAAAAGACTTCGCTTTATAATTGCCCTACTGTTTGAGATCTTCTGCATCATCTCAGTGTGTGTGTGTGTGTGTGTGTCTGTGTGTGTGCACATGTTAACAATATTTACCCTGCTAGCCAAACTGCACCTTTTAATGTGGTTTAATTAAAAAATAAGTCCAAATATTCCAATAGTCCAAAAGTCTTTCCTGTTAATCACATTAAAAGTATTGCCTTTATTTATGTCCTCATAACTCATGACAACTAATTCTGCTATTGTTCTCATTTCCAGATGTTCTATGTAAATGATTTCGATACGGAGTATTTCAGTTTTGCATGGCCTGATTTGCCTAAGCTCAAAGGAAGTCTATCTACTGATAAACTTGGCCGTCATTTGCTGCTCGTGTGCACCAACTACATTCGGTTTCCCACGATGGCTGCATGGTGAGAGTTAGCGAGAGCTGACTTTTTCGCTAGGCTTATTTAGACTAAGCACTTTATTCTGCTACAGTCTCACTCTGAGAAACACGTGATAACTTAATTATCCATATACAGAGCGACAACTGCTTGACGCTCCTTCTGGTTACCAGCTTTTCTCTGTAAGCACGCTGAAAGAACGCACAAATAGGTGCCTGTTATTACACACAGGTTACACTGAATCTGTTACCTGCTGGTTGTACCGGACTCCTCTCTCAGTCACACCCTCTCTGCCACACTAGTCCATGTGTGTGTTATGGTGTAGTTTTCCGGACAGTGGGTGGGTTACCATGTGACTTGTCATGTGAGGGATGTATTTACACTTGAATAAAGCTACGACCACACAGGAAGCGATGAGTGACCGGCGACCATGCAAAGCCAAACGAGCTTAATGAGCTAGCGAAATGAGCAATAAGAAGCGAAATTTTCTCATACTGCGCAAAGTGGGCGGGGCACAGAGTTCACCTGAGCTCTGAATTACCAGTCAGAGTTTAAAGTTACCATCGATTGGCAGATGTCATCAAATGCCAAGTTCTCCCGATAATTTTCCATTTAATGGTTTCACCAACGTCAACATAGGAGAGCAGCTCACGATTTGTGTGTTTCACGACTATACACAAGGTTTGCAAGGATAATAACTGGAAACACGATGCTTGGGTTCATGTTTCCGAAATCGTCGTAATTTCCCTCGAATATGTAGTTATATAAGTTTAACTCTTCTTGGTGTTTCCATGATGCATAAGATACGCAGTTCTGTACTTGCTATGCAATAGTAATGCTAAAAAAGCTTTTTATTATGATAATATAGGCAAATGTATGCTAAAATAATGTAAGCTAATGTTAACATAAGCAATTTATTAGTGAACTAGAAAGGTTCTGAGATCCGGATCTTCCTGTAGGCAACTAGCTGTTTGCTGCTCTTGGTTTAATTCAAAAGGAAATGTGCAAAATGGTTACCTAGGCAACCAGAACTGGCTCGAGCTAGATTGACATGCTATTCGCTGTAATCGTTTTTCGCTCGCCACTTGATGCTTGGATGTAGTTTAAATATTCATTGGTTTCCAGAGTAGAGTATTTCCGTAGCTTCTGATCCCAGTCCTTATCTGTATTAGCAACACTGTCTCTTCCCACCCGACTCGATTTATGTGTCCATGTGCGGCACGTTTAAGGAAAGTTGAGCTGTTGACCGAGCCACTTTGGTTAAGCGCGGTGGAACTCTCAAAATTCCATGGCCGACTCGATTTATGTAGGTAGCGTACGCGTGGCGGTTTTTGCAGTTCTCGCAGGAATAAATGGGCCTGGAGAGATAAACAGAACACCTACAAGCCGACTATATTGGCTTGGATGAACTCCTCACAGCACTCCACTTCTGTTTAGTGACTAGGTAACCCTCAACCATTGCTGGACATACTTCATTACATTCCTGTAATACATCTCTCTCTCTCTCTCTCTCTCTCTCTCTCTCTCTTTCTCTCTCTCTTTCTCTGCCAGAGGGAGGAAGGTAGTAAGAATGTGCGTTTGGGGACTCTTATTGCTTTGATGGTCGAAGAAGGGGAAGATTGGAAACAAGTGGAAATCCCTCCTGTAGTCTCCTCCCACCCTGCAGTAGCTCCTCCCTCACCTGCAGCTGCACAGCCCTCCCCTGCACCTACAGCTCCGCCCTCAAGTGCTACACCTGCCGTTGGACCGTATGTAAAAATTACAATGCTACTCTTAAGATTTCCTGTCAAATGTGAAACATGTCCTGATGTATAGTAGAGGCTTAATTATCAGTCTGCTGTCGCAGGGAATTGTCCTTAATGAAGTGCAAGTTTTTAGGCAAGTAATCAATATATCAATGTATTAATTTATTTTATTCTTCTGAATATTTTACCTGGCGACCTAGCATGCTTTAAAGTGTTGACTTGAAAGTGTACCGTGTGTTAGCCAAAGCCCTTCCCTGTTTGATTAGAGATGGCTGGGAAGGGACACGGAAAGTCTGAACAACAAAAGAAAATTTGATTCTTTCTTCTTCTTAATGGTCGAGGGCCTGGTAAAGTTCTTTGCACGTGTGTGGTTATTATAGTTAGTCACACGTTCATGCGACCACCACCGACAACTGAAAGGCGAGAGCAAGTATGCACCCCTCTGTAACGTGAAATGGCCCTGATCGGCTGGTTATCGCTTTAAGTGACAAGGAGGTGAGCTAATTATTTCCCGTGGATGGCTGTGTGCATCAGCCAAAATATGATGTGTTAATATATTTGACTGAAACATAGGACATTACTTTACGTTAAGGCCAATTTAGCGTAAAATTAAATGATATGCATTATATTCAAGCATTTTAAAGATATACAAGCGGTTGAAATGAGCTCCCCTCCCCCCCCCGTCATCTTGGCAGGACTCTCCCTTAGAGATAGGACGAAAAGTTCAGTCATCCAGGAGGAGCTTCATGTTGAGGGGTGCCGGTTGAGGTGGTTTGGGCGGAAGGAGGAAGTGACCGGGGAGAGGGACGTCTGGACCTCACTGCTTAGGCTGCAGCCCTGTGACCCGACCCCGGAACAAGCGGATGGAGATGAGAACATTTTAAAGTCCCATTGTTAAGATATTTCACTGCTATTGTTAAATTTCGTATATGTTCGACATATAAAAAGAAAACTGATCATGATTGGATGAGTGAAAAGGCATTTATATATGGGAACTTCTCAACAGTAAGCTGGAGCGCTGGAAGCGGGAAATTTAAAATCAGTGATATTTATGAAATGGAGTCATATTTCCATTAAATATTTACACATTGTATTAAAAATAATGAAAGTAAGGATTTTGTGGACTCGAGGTGATAGCTATGCACTGGAGCTTTTAATGGGTTTTTGCATTATTACATTGTTTTTTCAACATAAATTAATTTTTTTTATCTGATTTTATTAATATAACTATAATAAATAAATTATTCCAAAAGTCGTACTAAAACGGCCGTAGCTTCGGCTAGGAACCACGCTGAGCCGGGACCCGCCGTGCCGCTGGACCTCTGCCCCCCCCGAGAGCGCTCGAGCCGGCCGGGCCCGCACTATGGAGCTTAGGTTAGGGACCACGCTGAGCCGGGACCCTCTCGGCCACCCGACGGTCGGGCCCCAGCTCTGGAGCTTGGATTAAAAAAAAATAATAATAAAAAGATGATGATGATAAAAATAAATAAATAAATAATTCCAAAAGGCCTACTAAAACGGCCGTAGCTTTGCAGAGACGGGACCCTCCCTGCCGCTGGATTGTGTTAGTAATTAGCTTCAGTGAGTTTTGGTAGAAGAAAATGTAAAATTATTTAATTATATCTGATTCTCTTTCTTGAGAACTACAACCCCTGGCAAAAACTATGGTATAAAAGAAAATTGTAGTCAATTGTAGCTGCTTTTACTCATCAAATGGAGGTAAAAAAAAATATGGAATCGCTCAATTCTGATGAATATATCATGGAATCACCGAACAAAAGCACCACTAGCATGTTGCTGCAACACCTCTGGCTTTCATAACAGCTTGAATTGTCTGAGGCAGAGAACTATCAACAAACAGTGTTCATCATTCCGGCTCCAGCTTTCTCTTATTGCAGGTACCAGATCAGCTTTGCAGGTTGGAGCCGTGTCGTGGACCATTTTCTTTAATTTGCACCATAGCGCTTTTATTTGGTTTGAGGTCCGGACTGTTTGCAGGCCATGCGATCGACGTTCTATATCTTTCTTGAAAGAAAGTTTTCACAGCTTTTCATCATCCTCAAAAATTGTCATCACCAAACATCGTTTCAATTGATTGAATAAAAAAAAATTCTGTTTAGACGTTAATGATGGTTTTTGTTTGTTTTTTCGGGATGTAAATCGCGTTTCTTTAGGCAATTTTTTTTACAGTTCAGAGACATCGGCTCCACTTTCTTCCCGTTTGTTCCTCATTTGTTTTGTTGTGCATTTTCTGGTTTCGAGGCATATTGCTTTAAGTCCTATTGCAGTCTTCCTATTGGATTTGTATTCGGTCCATTTCAGACACTGCTGACTGGGAACAACCAGCATCATTTTGCAACAATACGTGAAGATTTACCTTCTTCGAGAAGTTTTATAAACGAACATCTCTCAGTGTCAACCAGCTTGGTTCAGCAGCTCATTAAGGTTTTTTGTTTTTTTTTTAAACTGCAGATTTATTGATATTATATCGGTACCGAATGTAATCCGATACAAAGTTTTGTTGTAGAACTGCAAAGTACATGGGAAATCCATAATATTTTCCTCAGAATTGAGTGATTCTGTATTTGTTTACGCTGTTTGATCTATAAAATCAGTTGCAATTGACTTCAATTTCATTTTCCTTTTTTAAATTGTTCCAAGTGTTTCATAAAGCCAGAGGGGTGGAATGTTAAACGAAAATAGTTTTGTGTCTTGTCTGTGATTATTTTAAACAATTCAACGAACGACTTCCAAGAGTGGTAATTCTATACTTTTCCATACAGGGGCTGTTGAAGAGTGAATCTTGAATACATAGCAAGTGTTCTAGGATGAAACAACTTTAACACCGTGCATGGGTATATGACACTTTCAGTACCCAAGCCTACTTATTATTGACCTTAACTACTATTGGGTGGATTTCAAGGTTACAGATGCACCTCTAAGGGTTTTTTTTTTGTTTTTTTTGTTTTTTTTTGTGCTTGTTAGTGCAGCGTGTTAGATGGAATAACAACAGCAACAATAATAATACTATTGCATATAAAATGCACATATTTTTCACTGTGATTCAGTCGAGCTTTATACCAATAAATAAATGCTTTTGGCCTTAAAATACTAAATACTGCCAGGAATGAGCACTTCTGTTATGTTAAACTGGGCATTTGCGAGGATGTATACCGACTTATGAAAATATAAGGCGTTGATGTCTCTATAAATTGTCTGTGTTTAATCAAGTAACCTTTGCAGCTCCAAATATTGTTTATGCATTCACAAAATGATCAGTATGTATTTCCAATATTGTGTGTGTGTGTGTGTGTGTGTGTGTGTGTGTGTGTGTGTGTTGTCAGTTTGCGGTTGAGTCCTGCTGCCAGACACATTATAGACACGCATGGTTTGGATCCTGTCTTGGCTTCAGCCACTGGACCACGAGGACTCATCACTAAAGAGTGAGTGTGAAAATGCACACACACACTTTATACCGAGGAAGGGATGGTGTTTGTGTGTTAATCCTGCAGTCTGTATTCATCGTTCATCATCATTCAAATGTGTTTATAGTGGGCTTTGTCTCAACGGAGGTTGTTTGAGTTATCAAAAGGTCCGAATTAAAAAAAACGAGAGAGATCCGTGTGCCTTGAGATCTCTGCGCGTGCTTCTAATGCACTCTCTTCTCTACTGGAGGCGAGAAAGAACGCCCGCTACATTGACCAGCCTCCTCATTAGCAACACGGGTTGCCGTGGCAACCCTGTCTCCCTACTTCCTTACAGAAGCGGTGACCGTGTTGAGTGAGGTTGTGTGTTCAAGTACAAAAGAAGCAGGAAACCTTGCCCACACGGTATAACGTGAAGGTTGTTTTGGGGAGGTAACTTACGGCAAAAGAGAATAGGGAGTTAGGAGGTCAGTAGGGAAATAGGAAGTTCCCTTTTTTTTTGGTGTGGTTATTATAACAAACTATTCATTGTTGACACGTTATTCTTTTTTTTTTTTTTTTGGTCTTGCATATCGGTCAGAGCAATGGGTGATCTGTTCCTGGCTGACTTCCACATGGTACACCCCCGGCAGGTTGATCACTAAGCTAACACATTGTATAATGCAGCGTCCGGACGCCAATCGCACACAATGTATTATGTGAGCCGCAATCACGGTTCTAACACACGTTGCGAAAATGCATTTTCTTACAGCTTGGTGACACTCTTGTGTATTCCTGCATCCTTCTTTGACGTTCTAAATTGTATCTTTGCAAGATCCTTACTACCTTCAAAGATTACTATCGTGCGTCTTCTCACATGTTCCTTCCCTCATATGAAACCTCAAAGTTCCCTACATAGAACACCCCCCCCCACCACCACCCCCCCTTAATTATTATACAGAATCAACCCGTACGTGACTCCGTCCATTTCATTTAAGTTCGAAGCGCTGTTCTTCATTTGAGAAGGGAACACTTGTTAGTCTGCTTGTCTTCCCGCAGCCCTGCGGCTTCTTATTACCATCGTGTGCGCAAATATTTTTCCTCCCTCTACCTTCGTGACCCACTATTTAAGGCTGAATAAGTTCTTCCGCCGTATTATGCAATTTCATCTGCTAATATTCCCAGAAGTGCACCCTCCCTGTTGCTCTGAGAGTACAGTGTTGCATGACCGTGCGTTCGGATGAGGTCACCCACGATTATGGAATCTTCTAAAAGAAAGAAGACCAAAAATGTAATTTATTTCAATATGCAACCAACTTGCTTTTGTTTACAAGAAAAATAGTTCAGCATACACCAGTGTGTAAAAGCTGAACATAGTAATGCTGGATGTTTTCAGTATAACAAAGTAAAACATACGCAAAGCCCTTGTTCACAGTTTCCCCACAAACAAGGAGCCATGATATAAAATAACAAATCTCGCCTTCAAGACTTCGGCAGGGTATTTCACACAGATAAGAAAGTCTCTGAAACCTACACTGGTATACTTCCTGCATGGAAATAAAACAAACAGTGACATAATAGTAAAGGTATTTAGTTTTGTATGTTTAATAGGTGTTTAAAAGGGAATTTTGCAGACTTTAAACGAAAAAAAAAAATACTGCTGGTTAAGCACTGAACAATATTACGTAAGACGTGGACTTATTTTTTTCGGAATGACCCTGACTCTGTTGTTACACTGCAGTGTTGAAGTACTTATTAATCTTATTGACTGGCAAAGCCCAGTAGAACCCGACCCAAACACCGCTGGTCAATATTTCTTTCCACTGACTTCACATTTTGCCTTTTCAACAGTGGCAGCTTATTCAATTGGGCAGGCGGTGTTCAAAAAGTTCTGACGTACAATTCAATCGTCAGTGGTGAAGAAACGTGAACAAAAACAGAGAGAACACGAGGAATTAGTGTCATTAGAATAGAGAACATGTGAAACTCCATACAAACGGAGGCAGCAGTGCTACTGTACTGCTCTGAATACGTTCCTGTAGTTCCTTGATGAGCTAAGTGCGCTGTGTGGGTGTAGAATCCGAGCTTTCTCACACAGTTGCAGGTCATTTGTTAGCTACTGGTCGTGCTAGAGCATGTCTGTGTGGGTGCACTGATGACTTGGATCCTAAAGAGCCAGTAGGTGTGGTGCACAGGATCTCGCATTACAAGATGGTCCATTCCCTCTTTATTTTTTGTCATTAAGATTAATGTGGCTGATTGCCCTTCTTTTTTGTCACTGGCTTTCTCCTATTTGGGTTATATTTGTGTCACTCCTCATGGAAAAGGCCGCACTTAGTGTCTGCATTACTGTGCATGTACGCACGCTTTCGTGTACAATCTGATTTGCTTTCCCGGTCAGCTGGGTGATTCGTACTGTCGCTAAACATTGATGGACAATGATATAAATAAAGAACAAGCAAGGAGTGGAAATGGAGGGAATAGGAAAGTGTGTGAGAGAGAGAGAGAGAGAGAGAGAGAGAGAGAGAGAGAGAGAGAGAAAGAGAATATTGGGAATGTGAGGCCAGCTGGGTGACCCTGTTTGTCGAGAGAGCAGAGTTGACAGTGTACTGAACTAACCCGGGCTATGAGGGAACAGCACGCCTGATTCTAAAACCACGTACTCCCTGATCCATAAACAACCCACTTCCTTTCACTCTCTCCCATACCTTTGCATTAGAAGTGATTGCATGCCATTCTGCTGTTCACTGCCGTTACCCCATTAAACACAGGATTACACGAGATCCGTATTGCCTAAGATTAGACGTCTGATTGTGCTGTGAAACCCCGCTGTAATGCATGTTGTATTTAAGAAGTGATGTCTTCTGTAAATCTTCCCTCTGGTTAAAAAAAGCCAGTTTAATTAACTTTGTAGAGATTGCAAAAACGTTGGCCTGAGGAACAAATTGTCTAACTTCGGTGTTGAGTGTCGTCGGATAGATGTCGGTGTGAGCGTGTGTGAAATTTTGGTTCTCTGTTGGTCCGATTTGGCCATCTGTATTTCCTCCCTTAAAATGTATGCGGTCAGAGATCGCTGGAAACGGCTTCTGTTTCCAGGTGACCACAGTCCGCCGATGACGAAGACACCGTCTTGCAAGTGGTAGCCACCGTTTTGTAGGATCGCCGCAAAACCGTTCAGCATCTACCCCAAGATGTCACGTTCAAGTGTGGGGTCTGTTGAAAAGTAATCACCCGTGATCGTTCATACATACATACAGTAGTCACACCTTTCTATAAGCAGGAATATGTCACGTGCTCCAAGGCTTGTTTGGCCATGTGCCAAAGAAAGAAAGCAGTACTTCTTTAACAGACTAATCATGTAATACACAGAATTGGTCCATCACTATAAGGCACTAAAGCCCAGTCTAAACAATGGAAGCATCATGACTCACCGCCTCCAAAGAAGGCATGGGTCCATCTATCGGCAGGCAAGGTCAGGCTCGGAGTCTTTTGGGTTCAGCACGGAGTTGTGATGATGGATTTCCTGGCAAAGGGTACCACAATTACCGGGACGTACTACGCTTCAATTCTGCAGAAATTAATCGCCGAAGGACATCAAAGCCAAGAGACGTGGCGTGCGGACCAAAGATGCCCACCTCCTGCAAGACAACGTCTCGTTTCAAGAAATCCTTTCTCACCGTCCTTACTCTCCTGAAGTCCTACCATCTGACTTCAACCTCTTTCTAACCGTGAAATGTCATTTTCGAAGGTTAAGCATTCTGACGATGAAATTTTATAGATTAATTTTTTTTGGTGAATTTCAGTAGGAAACCATAACGAGGTAACTGAACGCTAAACTGCACAAAAACAGCGTTTTGTAGAAGACAACCACCGCTTACCCTGAGAAAATACTCCAAATTGAACTCATGTTTGTCGGCGCTTCGTCGGGGAAACCCCCATGACGCGCATCTAAAAATCAACCTCGGACGTCCCTCTTTCTATTTTTCGGCATCTATGGTGACGTCACGTTAATTTTTAGTCAATCACATACGAAAGAAAGTCGTACGCAAACCCCGTGCTGTTGCTGTGACGCAAATCGCGCAGTGCACTCGTGTCGTTTCCTTCATAGTCAGCTTTGCTGAATCGAACGCTTCGGTCCGACCCGGACGTGTTCCTGGTTTTAAACGCTTCGACGTT
>JBCNYG010000007.1:14722002-14732931 GCA_039654305.1 Porochilus rendahli | reverse complement strand
GGGTTATCAAAGGCCGGCCGTGTCTCTCACTGTCTGTGGTGAGAGGAATGTAAAAGAACCATCGCTGATTTTCATCAGGAGTAGCTGCATAGCCGTCAGTGTGTTTCTGCCCTGCGATGGCCCGGCGAGCTGTCCAGGGTGTACTCTGCCCTCGCCCAGAGTCGGCCGAGATGGGCGGCAGCCTCCCAGCGACCCTAATTAGGAATAAGCGCCTCAGAAGATGAATAAAGGAATGAATAACCCAACACTTATTGTGCTTAACACATTACAAACAAATCTGTCTCTCACTCTCTCTGCTTGAGGAATCAACAATTGGATGAGATTTTGAACTCGTCCTGCGTGTGTGTGTCCTGTATGTTGGCTCGATCTCCGAACCGGATCTGTGCATGAGAGACTCTCACGCACTGGGGTCAGATCGAACCCAACAGGCAAGAACTGATAGGTGATCAATCCTTAATCCTTAATCCTGGCTTCATAAGTGGGATACCGAGTAGTAAGTACACTTTTAGTGTCTGTGCCTCATTTGATATGAAACCTGTGGGTCAAGTGCGGTTACAAAGTTACAGGGTGATCTCTCGGGTAGTATCCTCAAGCACTGTCTGTGCAAGAAACAGACCTCTCGATGTTATTGAGACTCTCTCCTTTTCTTTGTTATTTTTGACATACCCGTTATACCAGTATTGCTGTATTTGACATAGCTCGTGGGCGCGCAAGTTCTTTTGTTCTGTTTCTCGAGTGACAGTCCCACACTGCTGTCCGACCTTATCTGTGTGGTGTTTTGTGTTAACTGTAAGCGTTTACCAGAGGTATGGCCATCCAAATTGGGACCTAGGGTATATGTAAGCAGTTATTATATTAAATTAAAGATAAGAATAAAATGCATCCTTCAAATCAATAAGGATGTGAAAGGGACACCAAGATCCCAAATCGTGACATGTATTTGTGTGAAGTGATGCGTGTTCGGAAATCCGACCCGTTTTGAATTTGGTTGAAAACTACATATGCCACTGCCAATATTCATTCATTCATTGTCCGAACCGCGTATTCCTAATTAGGGTCGCGGGGAGGCTGGCGCCCATCTCAGTCGACTCTGGGCGAGGGCGGGGTACACCCTGGACGGCTCGCCAGGCCATCGCAGGGCACTGGAAATATATGATATTTCAAATATTCCACTGAGAACTTTATTTTTATGGAGGGCTTGAACTGCTTGAATTTGAAGTTTTTTTTAATTGAGCTTTTAAATAGTAGTTAATTTGTAAGTATTACTTTATTTTATTATAGTATTTTCTTAACCTTTATTGAGGTCATTGGGAGGATGATTCCTCGCTGATTTCGGGTGAAGGCGGTGAACACGCCGAACAACTCACTGGACTATTGCAGGGCCTAATAAGTATTTAAATTGTCTTATTAGTTAGAACTTCCAATCAGTTATTTTTTGACCTTCGGATCAGTAATTCGTTGCCTTAAGCACTAAGCTAACCTCTGCCATGCGTATGTCTTTGGTCTGTGGGAGGAAGCAGGGGCTTATATGTCTTTATTATATATCAGAAAGTTGAAAAAGGTACGTTTGGGCTCACAGAAAATAGTGTTTGTTTAAATTCCATATTACATTTTCTTAACAGTTATAAAAAGATTCTCTTTAAGAGTGTAGAAATTATTCAGGAGGATTCGAGTTAGAGCTTGTGTATTCTCCTAATCGTTGCCAAATCAACTAAGTCATGTGTATATATAGATTAGGGCAATGGTGTCCAATCTTATCCACAAAGAGCAGGTGTGGGTGCAGGTTTTCACTGCGAACAAGCAGAAGCCTCACCTTCCACCTGTGTGAACCTCAGAAAATGATTGGATCATGTAGCCAATTGTTTGTATGCGGCAAAAACTGGTGCCGTCTTGGTAAAACCACTTTACTGTTGAAAGTTATGCTCAAATAACAGACAAAAAAAAGGTTAAAATGGAAATAATTACATGTATTTTGTTATAAATCCATTTTTTTCAAATTTCAGCTATGCAGAGCTTATTTATTTATTTATTTTTCATTTAAATTATTAATAAACTCGAGTGGATTTGAAGTATGCTGGCCATCGTGAGTAAAACTTTCCGTTTTTGAGCTGTGTTGGCTTTTTAATTGCTCCCTTTTTAGTTTTTAAAGCTAGGTGGTCTCACCAAGATGGCTGCCACTTGGCTTCAAAATTGAAACACTAATGTGCAATCTAGTCCTTTTTTTTTTTTTCAGTGATTGAAACAGGTGGAAGGTGTGCCTACTGCTTGCTTGAAGTGAAAACCTGCACCCACACTGGCCCTTTGCTGATAAGATCGGACACCCCTGGGTTAGGGCATATCAATAAAAACATTAAGAGCACTGACAGGTGAAATGAATAGCATTGAGTATCTCATTATATTAGCACCTAAGAAGGAGTCAAATGTATTTGGCAAAAAAAAAAAAAAATAAAGAAGTCTTCTTGAAGTTGATGTGTTGGAAGCAGGAAAAAATGAGCAAGTGTTAGGATTTGAGTGACTTACAAAAGAACGACACAGTGATGGCTAAACGACTGGGTATATTCGTTTGCTGGTAGGCAGTGATAAGTTCAAGGTAGGACAACTGGTGAATTGGCAAAAGTGACTCTTCTGAAGCTGAAACATTAGTTTTGTGTTATGAAAGATTATTATTATCTGTTTTGTTATGTTTACCAGTTGTCATTTTCTGCAATTAAATAGTCTATATGGAAATATATATTTTTATTTTTATGTGGAATTTAGAGTAAATGCTGTCAGTAATAATAATAATAATAAATGAAATAAAACAAAAGTGTTCATGTTTCTCAATCACGAACCTTTAAATAGTAAAATCCAAAAAAAAAGATCATTTTGTGTCTTATTTTTTTCATCTGCTGTATATACACATCATAAATTATTAGGATTGATGCCGGGTGATGATAGGTGATGCAGAGTCGTGTTCTTGCACTCTGTGAGAGGAGGAGTGAGGGAGTGAGGGGGAGAGATGTCTGGCTGAAAGAAAAGGTAGTGAATTGAGCGCCAGTTCAGAAGAAGGCAATTACAAAAGAGCAGATGTGAGCTGTGTGGATGCTGAGGACCTTGGCGCACTGAAGAGAGAAAGAGAAGCGGCTGAGCGGTGAGAGAGGCTTTGACATAGAGCAACAGGAGACCTTAACTAAAGCAATAAAACCGTACAAACCAAAGCTGAGAGGAAAGGAGGTAGGGAGGGAGCAGGAGAGGGAGGGGTAGAAGGGTGTGTTCATATACGCACCACCTTCTTCCATCATAGCAGTGATAGTAAGACCTTTTCTGTCTCTCTCCCTCTCTCTCTCTCTCTCTCTCCCACTCTCTCGCTCTCATACACACAGCACACACTCATTTGCACACACTCACACACACACGCCACTGAAAAGTTAGAGCAAAGTCTTTCGTTTCCTACACCCTCTGCAAGCTCCCTTGAGAGCACTGGACTTTTGCTTCCTCCTTCTCTCTGTCAGTCACTCGTTCACTACCTAATTCATATTCATTCACTCAGTCCATCCATCCACATTCTCAGCAGCTTCATTTGTCAGAGACGAGGTTCAGGAATACAGGAATCTGTTTCAGTCTCATCTCAGCCAGCATGTGGATTCTTCTGTTTGGACTCACCTCTGGGTTGGTGGCCTCCTCGTGTGCAAGCTCAGTTCAAGGTGAGACAAAAGCACTGACTTTAATGATTTCATTTTATTGTGTCTTTAATAATGTAATAATAATGAAATAGTATTTATATATTTATGTTTGTTTATTCATTTTTTTAATAATTTTTTTGCTGATTTTTGAAGGATGTGGATGTTTTTATTAACGATGGCGTTCATTTAATGTATGAGCAAAGTGTGTGGCTGTAAGTACTAAATAAACAGACGCCGGTAAGGCAGCATGCGTTTTGTGTCGCAGACAGAGCAGACAAAGGAGACGGCTGCCGGCTCTCCAGACAGACAGAATGAGAGATATGGAGAGACCTAGACAGATGGGGAGAGAGCAGGAGAGAGAGAGAGACAGTGAACTAGGCAGAGTCGCAGAAAGACATGGTGAACAGGAGAATGTGCTTTAAACATGAAGATCTATTCTTATTTCGTCTCTATATTGGCCATTGAAAAGCATGTCTGGATCACTGCACTTCTTCCTGTCCTAGCTTACAACCAGAACTGCACTACACAAAGGGTCAGCTGTGTGGCTGTTCCTCTTTCTTTTACTCATTGCTCTCTACTCAGTCTCTTCTTATTATCAATGATGACCACCTCAGGTTAAGAAGTTGGTAGTGAAGCTGACAGGTCCAGCTGTACGTATATGTCTCGGAACAGGGAAGTGGATAGTGAGTACCTCTGGTCTAGCTCTGCAGGGGTGTGTGTATGTGTTTGTAGTGAGGGAGAAATAGGGAGACTCTTTGGATGGCTGCCAGTGAGCCACCACTGTGGAGCTGTAAATTTCTGGCACTGCCAGGCAAGAAAAACAGGAGGTGGTTTAGGAAGGTGTTTGTGGGTTTAGGGGTTTGAACGATACACTGTGTAAGAGTGAAAATGGAAAAAACCTGAGAGTAAAAAAAAAAAAGAACTAGTTTGAAAGTAACAAAACCAGCAGATGGATCACAACCTCTGTGGTGAGCTATGAAAATGAGTTTTGCTGTGAGACACCCCTAGGGTAAAGCACCCCAGTGCTCACTATCCATCACACCCCGAGGCAGCCAGGGTGGCATGAAGCTACTAATAGGACAGTGAGAAAGAGCCAAAACAGCCTCGCATGGCCTTACAAATTTGTAATAATTTGTTTGACTTAATTTGGGCAAATTTAACAAGTTTTATACAAATCCAAAAAGATAACGAATTTGGTGACGAGTATGGTGAGTAACTTTCTCATGATTTCATATAAACCATTTCCAACTACGTCACCTTCCTTCACTCTCCCGACACCAGATTCTCTATAATCAAGTCATAACAAAACTGAGGTTGAAGCTTATTTTCCGTAAGTCATCACTCTCTTAAAGATGCTTTCGGTTGTTGAAAAATCGTACATTTTAAATGAGTTCATGCTGAGACAGCACAGGAATACATGACCTCAACATACACTCTAAATAGGGGTATGTTACTGGACTTCATGCTGTGATCGGTGTGGACTGTAGTCCTTGGGGGGTTTTTTCTGCCTACATTTGTGGATTGCCTACATTTCACAAAAGCCACATGAAGACTGGCCATCTCTGGTGCTCTCGGGAATAAACTTGGTCCTGTCTGGCTTTGAAGATGACCTTCACTTTGTATTTCAAGGACAACTTTGATTGTTTCACTCAGAATGCTAGGCTCATTATATATATATATATATATATATTCCCAGAATTCCATATTACTGATGAGAGGATCAGATTCCCAGTTTGCGATAAGACATAGTGGTGAAACTGGTCTGAAACCCCTTCCCAGTTTCAAGTAACTTAAACTCATGATCTGGTCTCGAAAAGAAAATACATTTATATATTATATTAACTATTTTCTCTTGAATGTATTTTGCAATTGGTACGTGTCTGGTAAAAGAAAAGTCAGCAATTCGGGGATATTTAAATGGCATTTCCTATTTTGAAAGTCAAAACCCAACCAAATACAGCCCCTCCCTTTAGCATGTCCTACAAAGTCACAGGCACAGAGCACAGACTAAACGCCATTATACACTGACTAAATTGTTGTCGACATATTGTATGTACAAGTATAAAATTGTTCGGCTGAGAAATCACAGACCCCACATTTATCCTGTAGAAATTACTTACACGGTGTTATATAAATATCACCCGCTTGGTTTCCTGCATGTTTTGATCTCTCTAATCGATATTAAAGGGGATTTTCTTATACAGCAAGTGTTACCTTTCCAATTTCCTCTTACATTTAACGTCAACAGTGTGAGAGGTTTAAAAAATTCCACTCTGTAGAAACAAATTTCCCACAAATGTGTCATAAAGGCTATATTGGAACACCGAGTCGCCTAAGGTGAATGCTAGGTTTTCCTGAACTCAGCTCAGTGAGGTGACTCGGTTTGCAGTAACGCCAAACAAGGAGCATTTGAGTGCAGTTCTAGTCACAGGAATGTCTGGGACCCCCCTTTCCCCAAGACACACATTAAAATACGCACACAGAGCGACACACTTGAAGACCCTCACGTTACCTGGGGTGTCATGTTTCAAGGTGATTAAGGCCATTTTTTTTTGTCGACTCAGGCCGCACAAAGAGGACTTGTATTTGGTCAAGTGTCACCTACAGCTTTCCAGCTTTTCCATGTGCTACTGGTTTGGCATTGTGCCTTTTTCACCCCATTTCTTCAGAACCAGCTGCCATTAGCACAAGAATTTATATATATATATATATATATCACTTACGCCTCACAGTAGTAAAGCAATGAACCTGGATTTGTCATATAATATTGGAGGCATTGCTACACTCTTTTATTTTAACTATTTCACAGTAAAATATTTAATATTCACAGTGGTCCAGATTATTTATGCTTTATAGAATGCTCTTTAGGAGAGTTGAGAGTTCCCCATGTGCCTCGAACTCACTGAATCCCATACGAGGCAGGGTTTAAAAAACAAAAACAAAAAAACATCACTCTTCACATAGCTTCATAATTTTCCACTATATTTTTACCATCCCTAACATCCCTAAGTCTCCTTCATCCAGATGCTAATCCTTCCTTAACGTGATCTTAAATAGATGAAAAGGCCCTCACATTTCAGTTAAACTGTATCCCCTGGACTGCTGTAAAACCTATTAATTACATTTTAAAGCCTTTCTCTGGGCTCCTGCTCCCTGCTTTCCTCCCCGACTCTAATTCATCTTAACGTACACTTAGCCCTTTGTGGGCTAAAAAAAAAAAGCTCTAAAAGTTTAGTGCAGATTGCCAATGTGCCTTTTTTACTATAATATAGATGCATTGATTTCCAAATCCTCAATGGCCAATTAAAGTTGTGGATCTAAATGATCCAGTGAAAATATGAAACGTTTTAAGCAAGAGAAATTCAGGTGAATAGGCACTTTAACAGAAACGTTAACATGTAAGCGGAATGAGGAAAAAGTGCACCTCAAGGCAATCAAAGTTTGAGTGCCTTCTCTAGAGAAGAAGAAAAATACATATTGAAGCCCGTGTCCACCAGTAACAGCACGTGTAGAGAATGGCAGGAGGGGGTAAGGGGTGTCCTTTATTTGACTTTGACATGACTGCATCTGATCTTTTGTTTCATTGCCTGCCTACATTCGTGAGTAACCATAACTGACCGACCCTAAAGCACTGTGTTTAATTAAAATAACTTCCTCAGCATTATTTGGCAAATTAGTAAATTTCTGACTGTAACCTTGTAACAGCAGTTTGGCAGATGTGTTGTATCCTACGCTTATATTTAAGTAAATGTCCTTAAGATGTCAGAGCAAGACGCTATATCTGATATCCGCTGATCACTTCTATACTATTGTTATTGCTGCTGCTGCTGCTGCTACTCTATGTGGTTTAATCAGGAACCCACAAGCCAAAACACAAACACAAACCCCACCTAGAGCAGCTGGAGGTTCTGGCAACCTTTCTATAGACAACATCACTCATGCTTTCTTTCTTTTCACATCATTTGTTTACTACCCAAATCCCTTAACTCCATTAAGAGACAATGGCTGCTTTTAAAATCAGTGCTTTTGAACTAGCAGGACTCAACATGCTGTGTAAACCAGCTCGGCTACCAATTTTGCATGCAAATGAAGACACCTTGGATGGGATTTTTCCATCATTCGATGCTGTCTTTAATCTGTGACTCTGCAGGCCCAGGAGCTATGCTTTTCCTTCAGTGGATATTCAGTAGATCTGTTTGTGCCACTGCTGGATTTATTTTGAAAGTGTGCCAAAAAAAAAACAAAAAAAAAAAAACACCCCAACCCTCTCTGCCCAACCGTCTTTAACAGCCACGCTAGTTCTTTTTCCTTTTTGAGTTCCTGACGTGCGCTGAGGCACTGTGTAGTGCAACAAAAGTAAACTGCATGGCTGTTGCGTTATTTTCATCTCTGACCACAAATGTAAATGAGTTTGGAAGGATGCTTGTTTGTGTGTATGAAAACTAAATGATAATCTGTGACATTTTTTATGCCTACGTTTGTAAGACACCGTCCCCGATGTAATGCAGTTAAAATGAATAGACCACACAGAGTTGTCGGCTTCCCAGACTGGCAAGCAGCTCATTAGAGTCATTTCTCTGTGTGCTTCTTTAAATCATTGATCCTTGGCCAAATGGACTGGCAGGACAGAAGCATGACAAAAAAAAAATTCTTCACATACAAGAAATATAATTTATGTTGAAAAAAAAATTCTACAGTTTATCTGCAGCATATAGTATATATACTATATGCCATTTCTAACATGTATTACATGTTCATTCAGGGGCAGTGGTGGCCCAGTGGGGCGGCCATGTCGGGGGTTCGAGTCCCACTATCACCAGGTTGTCCCTGCTGTCCCCCCAGTGCAGCTAACTGGGTTATCAAAGGCCGGCCGTGTCTCTCACTGTCTGCGGTGAGAGGCATGTAAAAGAACCATCGCTGGCTGAGATGGACCCAGAGTCAGCTGAGATGGGAACCAGCCTCCCCACAACCCTGAGCAGGATTAACCGGCTCAGCAAATGAATGAGTGAGAAAGTGAATTTTGTCTACATTTGTCACTGTAACTGCGTTACATAAGAGAAAGTATATTTAACATATTAGCCTGGATCATGTGTACCACACCAGTCAGAGGGTCTCACTTATTCATTAAGTGTACGTACAAAATGCAATACAACCAACGAGTTTCCGTATGTGGCCCTGATAAGCAGTGCACTGTAGGATAGCGGGGGTTAACC
This sequence comes from Porochilus rendahli, assembly GCA_039654305.1. Taxonomy (NCBI): domain Eukaryota; kingdom Metazoa; phylum Chordata; class Actinopteri; order Siluriformes; family Plotosidae; genus Porochilus; species Porochilus rendahli. The sequence goes on along the minus strand of JBCNYG010000007.1, from coordinate 14,724,056 downwards.
AGCAAAAAAATACATTTAGAATGTACGCCACAACTAAGAACGTGTCACTGCTCAACAAATCATTTGATAAGGATCGGTGTCAGACACTAAATTGATTTGTGTTAATCACTGTAGGTTTTAAATGATACAGCATTTATGGTTTTCTGCATAAGATTAAAGCAGCCAGATAACAACTAAATCGAATGAACACTTCGGACAGCAGCAGGAAGGTCAGATGAGCTGTACGTCTGCAATCTCCCTTAATTAAACTAAGGAAGCTATTGCAGAAGAAGGTACTCTCTAGGATGTCTCTTTCTAAGACACACAGCTGTTTAAACATGTCCCAGATCCAGAAATTGGCTCTATTTATCCAGAGCAAGACTTCAAACGGTGGGAGAGAGCAACTTATATTTACATAACTCACTGAGACGAGCGTCTCCACTCAGCAGGGACATGGAGCATATTAACACAGCACAATAAAAAACAATCCCCTTTCTACATCACTGCTTTTTTTTCCCTTTCTTTCAATCTCAACTAAGTATTTCTAATAGCCAGGACTATTCCACCCACACACACACACACACACACACACACACACACAAATCTCTGATGGAGTAAGCTGACTTTAGTTAAACGTGATTACACTAAAAAAACCACATGTTCTGTAAAAACCGATCTGTTTATTCAAGTTATCCCCGGAAATTGCTTCCCTCTGTATCCAAGTGAAGTGCTAAGGGAGGAAAACGTGCACTTCCATGTCAAGGATTTCTTGAGATTAGAAATAAAAGCTTGACCATTAATTTGAGATATGGAGCATTGCATGTCGTAGATGTTTTGATTTTGATAACAATATTTTGAACCCGAGTGACGTAGAGTGATATGCAGAGCGAAGTCGCCCCTGTGTAATGTTAGACCTCATGATGGGAAATATGGCATTTTTTTCATGGTCCCCGACCGAATCACCAGATCATTACATTGTACTGTCTGTCAGACACTACTGTTACAGGCGGCACATAAACTAAATAGTGTCATGCAAAATAATGTACTGAAATTTTAAAAAATTCCAATAAAAATGAAGGAAAATATAATTTCAAAACATCAAAAATTTAAAAACAACAATGTTTAAATGTAAGAATATTTTAATGTGTTAATTAAAAAAATAAATGCATAAATATTTTTTAATACATTAAATTTTTAAAATTATTATTCAAACAAACAATAACTCTCCATTCTTGATTATAAATTGTTATGATAGATATATATTGCAGGTGGATGGATAGAGAGGGACAGATGACATGATTTGCGATGCAAAATAATGAACTGAGGGTAAAGAAAAAAAAAAGGAAATAAAATTTTCTATGTAAAATATCATAATGTTCTAATTTCAGCCACATTAAAAAAATTGTAAAAACTAAAAATTCTCTAACTTTTTTTTGGTTAAAACCTAAAAATGAACTCTACATTTTTGAGGATAAATAATTAGGAAGACGTATCTATGTAGATGGTGGATTAACAGACAGGTAAACATGTTTTTTATTTACTACTGGCAGCACTGTAAGAGAACATTATCGTGCCATGTTCGGGTTGTGTGTAACAGAAGCCTTTCAGCTGCTCACCCTTGCCTCTCATAATGAGCTTCCAGCTCCCCTCTTAGGCCACACTGAGGAATGACTGACTTGTTTGCTCCAGACTTTAATCTAAGTTGGCTAGAAAAAGCTTAATCAAAAATGCATCCGCGTACAGCTTATGCCACGTCATTGTTTGTGCTGTATATTTGGATCAAGACATTTGGGTTTGTACACTGATTTTATTCCTGGATCATTATATTACGATATGTACATGTGCTTGCGTACAGGTTCTTAATATAGCTGCTCTAAAATTCTGCCATGTATTCAGTACATTAAGCTTAATTGCTACATGCTCTAATTGTACAAAAAAGAAAGAAAGAAAGAAAGAGAAAGAAAGAAAGAAAGAAAAATTATTCTATTACAGTCATTATTTGTGTAAAACTTTCTTTTTTTTCTACTAAGTTTTTTTTACTGTCAAAATGTCTTACTTGTGTGGATGTTGATGAT
>JBCNYG010000007.1:14691399-14704542 GCA_039654305.1 Porochilus rendahli | reverse complement strand
TCAAGATCATCACGATTCCACCAAGTTCCCTCAAGATCATCACAAATCCACCAAGTTCCCTCAAGATCATCACGATTTCACCAAGTTCCCTCAAGATCATCACGATGTGATCCCACGACCCCCTACGCTCATTCTCTCGAATCATGGAGGTTGTGGGTTCCTCAGGGTTAAGGAATGTGTGGTGTTCAGTTGTGCAAATGTTCAAAAAACACACACACACCCAGAACCAGTTCCTGCTGATCAGATCTTGTTAGTTTTCGAGTTAAAGGATGAATTGAAGCTGACGCATGTTTACGTATAGCTATAACTGCTTATCGATCGTATTCAGGATTGATACTGTTGTGTGTGTGTTGAAATCGTGTGTGTGTGTGTGTTGTGTTGTGGACCGTGTGAATGTGTTAGTGTGTGTATGTGTTTGCTTTGTGGATGAAAGTCAAAGAACGGATCGAGCGATTGAGATTTGAAATGCAGATCTGGTTCCTTTTAAAAAGGGCAAAACAACACCGCTGGGAGCACGGCGAGCGAACGTCCGTCTTCTGTCAGATTTTCATAAACACATACACGCACACACACTCACACTCCCACACACACTCACACAGCTGCTACCACCTGAGGGGAAATGCTTTCTTTTGTGCTTGTGTCCTTGTGTGTCTCCGCGCTCTAAAGGTTACAGCATTTGGGAAAAGTGCAAAAAAAGACACATCCCAAAACCCAGCCGTCCATCAGCCCGAACCTCTCCCGAGAAACCGCACCGCTTCTCTCAGTGTCTGCTTTTCTTCCTGGATGAAGCTCCATCATCTGAAACCTTCCGCACCTTCACTATGGGGAACTCGGTGAAGCAGCTGATATAACTACTCATTTTCATTTCCCTCATTCCCTCTGTCCACCAGCACCTCCATTTTGGGGGGATTTTGCCCAATTTTTCTACCCCAAATTTTGTACATTTCCACCTATAAAGTACTGCCACCCCATCACACACAGGTATCACCAACCTGAAAGGGGTGCAAGCAAGCACGTGTCCCTTTCTGTGACACGTGATGCTCCGCCCACTTCTCTATGAACTGCTGTGTATGCACATTCAGCGGCGACCCAACAACACTCACAGGGAAAGTGCTATGCACCCCTCGTCCGAATGACCTCACAGACAAAAATGATCGGCTGGTGGTTGCTGTAAGGGACAGGGAGGGAAGCGTACGTCATCCCTCCCTCCCTTGTGTTAGAGCTCAGCCAATCAGATCCATTGGACCGACAGCCACAGATGGCTGTGGCATCAACCTGTATTCCAACCTGCGATCTCCAGGTTGACTCGGAATTCCTGCTTATTCTCCTCTTTAGAACTTTCAAGATAGTTTACCATCCGGTGTACGATGTCCTGAAGTTCAGTCACATGACCTCCTTACTGAGGATCTCCACCTACTTCCTGTTGCAATAAGAATAGAAACCGTTTTCTTTTACATCCGAGGGCTCAGAGCTTCCAACACTCAGGGCTTCAGAATCCCCTCGGTGAGGTCTGAACCTGCTTGAGGTAAAAGATCTCGCTGTATTTCCGTGTTAAAGTGTTAGTCGGTGATGGGACTGTTTCTCTCCCCAGGACGGGATTTCCTCCCTCCTCCGTTTATAAAGCAGCTTATAGTCTGATCACGGCTATCACACACTGATCTCTCCAGTGACTCACCGACATTGATTTATCAGACCGCATCTTTTTTTTGTGGCTGACATCTGCAAGTAAGTAAGATATTAGCACCAGCGGAGGCCTTCCAGGCGTCTTCCTCCGGAGTTTACCTAAAAGTAGCTCAATGATCAAATATTTATATCCATTCATCAATTTTCTGAACTTCTTAATTCTACTAGGGTTGCCGGGAGGCTGGGGCCTATCTCAGCCGATTCAGGCGAAGTCGGGGTACACCCTGAACAGCTTGCCAGTCCATCACAGGATCAAGTGGAAGTATCCATTTAGCTTAATGTGCATATATTTGAACCTTATGTATCCGCAATCTCGTTCTTCCGGTCACTACCCAAAGCTTGTGACCATCGGTGCGGGTAGGAATGTAAATCTGGTAAATTGAGAGTTTTGCCTTCCGGGCAATCACATTGCGCGAATGTTTTGCCGGAGTTCACTGACTTTACAGAGAGGCTTGTCGCTCATCGCTTCCCGTGAAGACGCAGCTGTAAAAATCTTTTCAACGAGAAAACAAAAATGAAAGAAAACAAGTAAACTAAAGAGTTAATTAAAGCGTTCGCTCGTTTGTTTTATAAGAAGTACTGTACTGAAGAAAACAGAATGAATTTGCAAGTCACCCTGACACTTTATCCTCTCCACCTCCTCCTTTAAACACCTCTTATCACTCTTTCGTTTTCTGTTCCTCCTCACTTGCTCGAGCGCAAAGACATCAGGGACACAGATTTATGTTTTATACATCACTCAGGGACTCATGAACATGACTAATAATCAGCACCGTCACACCGTCCAGAGTGAATGATTGGCGACTCAGTCCTTAAAACCCACATTGGTGGCGACTGGTGTGGACTGTAGACTGGTACGTGGATGAGGATGAAGAACGAAGACCTGCTCCAAACACGGATCCCACTTCGGTCTGAGGTGCGGCTCGGCGAGCGGAGAGGATGTCCAGGGTTTGGTGGGGTATGGGAATGAGATGAGGTTTTCGATTCACGCCGTGCACTTAAAGGGCGGGCAGGGTTTTCAGGGTCACATGCTGAACGCAGCCTCTCCGCAATAACAGCACGCTCCATTAATACACACATGCACACATGAGCATGAGCTCACCTAGCCGGATTGATTTCACGGTAGATGATTTTTAGCCTTCCGGTGGTCGACCAGCATCATACCGTCACCACGGCTTCTTGGTACGGTGGCGTGAAGATGCCTGCTTCTTTATGCTCGTATCCTCAACGTTCACATTTTGTTTTTGTGGGAAATGCACTGGAGCCCTTACATCATCCTTACGCCATCGGGCGTTTACATCATCCTTACACCTTTTCATCCGGCTCAGAACGCGTGCATCAATTCTCAGTCACGTTAAGGTTATTAGGGTTCACGCGTCACGCACGCTCCCTGCTATGCTAATCCACACACAAGTGGGGAGAGATATCTGCTCACGATCCAGCACCCATCTCAGACTAACGAGGGTGCGTGCAACACTTCCTGCTCTTTGAATATTGGAGAGCGAGGCTGTGCTCATGAATACGGCGAGCTTCTTTCAATGTCACGGAGGTCAGGAGCTTAATTACTAATGCGCTAACACACACACCCACTTTTAAAAAAACAGGAAGCACCACTCATCCTCTAAACATTACCATCCATACGCTTATTAATAAAATTCATGAATTATTCAAAAGTACATTTTCTGAAGGATGGACCAGGATCGTTTTTTTCTTCTGAGTGAGATTTCAGACGTTCTCAAACATGCAGCGTAGCTATCATGTTTAATACCAGAGTGCTTAAAGTAATTAACCTCACACTGACTTTATTTATTTTTAATGTCATATCTGATCTCATAGAGCAAACAAAATGGCATCCAGATGCTAATAACACAGCTCAGCGTTAGCGGCTAATAACTATATAATAAATTAAAGTCTCAGTGTACACACAGATCTTTCAGGAATTTTGAAAAGAATTTTTAAATTAAACAAACATTGACAAAGATACGACTCCTATGAACCCTAAAATAGCCATGCCCCTAAAACCATACAACCACGCCTCTAAATCCTCACAGTCACGCCCCAAAACCCCAAAAACCAATGCCTTGTGCTATGAGAACTTGTAATTTCAGTTTGGGAACAAACTTTCATACTTAATACTTAAAGTGAAGGTTTCACTCAGTCAAGACAAATATAGACCTTAACTGTGAACAGCATTCTGACAAATGCCTTTTTTAAAATATAACGTGAGATAAATATCAGTAGTATTTTCACCAGGCTCTTGCACTGTCTGCAAAAGGCAGTGTGTGCTTTTAAGGTGAAGGTAGATTGCTTGCTCTGCTCATCACTGTTAGAGAATGTCAGTGATGCTGTGAACGGTTGCTTGTTTGGTCCATTTGCTGATGTTCTTATTCACCCACGTCTCACTTTTTCACATCAGTTTTCTCATGGGGGGAAAAAAAAGAAGAAAAAGAGGGAATTAGAGGTTAAAAGGTCCCAAGCGGAAACCGTTCTGTCTCATGGGTTGTGCTTTTGATTTCTTCAAATATGTGCAGTGACCTCTACAGTTATAACATTTTTTTTTCTAATAACACCAGGAGGGTGCTTGAGGAGTTCTTATTAGTGATGCTTGCTATTAAAAATAATAAGAATTTCTTAAGAAAGTGTACGCAGATTTTGTTGCAAAAAATTTTTTTTTTTGCTAAAAAAAATAGCTAGAAAAAAAAAAAACCTATAACTCACTCAGTCAAACCTGACAGAGGGCAAAAAGATAAACATAAATGGTGTAGCTAACCTTAAGCATAATTTAGTTATATAATTATTCAGAGGTTGCACCCAACTTACTGCTTGAACCCTCTTTTTTCTGTACAGTAGGGGGAGTGAACACTATTCCCTCATTATTGTGCATACATGCTACACCATTTGGATGGAGTTTAGTGTGGGGTGATTTGGTACGCAAGCCCAGATCTGCCTGCAGATGACTGGGGATCTCAGACACACTCAGATACCAAAGGCACTAACATATTGTGCCGGATAGGTCAGAGGTCATGGAGTGAGGTTATACAAAGGTATATGACTATTGCTGTAAAAGAACAGGAAGGCATTGGCTCTGCACAGGCTTGTGTAGTTCAAACTGAACTGATGGGTTTTCTGTGTACTCTCTCTCTGTGTTCTGAAATCCGTTAACCTCATTCAACTACTCACATAATACCAGTTCAGAGAGACATAGAAAGCATATGGTATATATTAATATCAGGATTCCTTTAAGTTCTACAACATATTATTTCTCCTTTTATCCAGCCAAGCCGTGCTTTTTGTGCAAGTGTTAGTTCATGGGCACGTTAGTGCATTATTAAACAATGTGACTTTAATTCTTTTTTTTTATTAGTATATATTATTTCAGATAAACTGGACTGTAATGGGGGAATCATAAACACCTAAACTACAAACCCCATCATTTGTTCTGTTTGCATGATTTTAGCAGGTCTTTTTTTTTCCTCTCTTTTTTCAGTAGATTAAAAAGCTTGGGGGACTTGGATACAGGAGGGTCCGTGTGCTTGCATTATTCACTCTTCTGTGGTTCTTCCTCAACGAGTACACACTCCGTAGTTGAGCCATTTGTGGCAGCCGAGGTTACCTGCAAGCAATTATCAGCACAATCTAAACCACACTGCATATTAAAAACACTTTTCAATGAAAAAATATTACAGTATCAGAGTTTTTAGCAGGCTGATGTTTGTTTGAATGTTGACAAAATACACCTGACTTTCTTGATGACTAAACTATTTTCAGTGGAAAAACTAAAGCATATAACATCATGTTCCTAAATATTAATAACACTGATGCTCTCTGATCTTGAGATGAAACTTTTGTCTCTAAAGTGCAAATATAATTTAAATTTTTCCCTTTCCAGTTAACAGCTATATCCATCTTATTAAGATTGTTTGTTTGGTGCTCATTTTGGTCATTAGTTACTGGTTATTCGTGGTGTATTAATGTTGGCATCCACAGTATGTTTATTGCCTTTAAGTGCTAGTACCATCTAAATATACGATCAAGAAAATAATTCTACATTATTGATGTCGTAGATTTTATGGAGTTTCAAAAACTAAAACTTCAATTCGACAGATTATTTGGCGAAGGTTTCATCAATTTAATTTTATAATAAATGCTGCATGGGCTTGGTAAATCCCCACGCACTCCACACGTGACGTCATACCCAGACACCACACTCTCGACAGCCACTCTTCATGTTGTAATCCTTATGGAAAAGCTAGACACTAAAGCAAATAAGAAATGGTGTGAAAATGCATTGCATACATTTCCTGAGCATCAAATAAGAGCTGTGTAAGCTTACATGAGTTACTAAAAGAGTACAAAGTAGTAAACTAAATGGACCTGTTAGACATACACAACCCAGTTAACACTACAGTACATCTCCTGGGATTATACACACACACACACACACACACACACACACACACAACCAGTCTCAAGAGTTCTGGCTGCTGAGATGGACCCGTTAAAAAAGAATAGCCTAAATGGACCTAGTTGACGAAAATGTTATGGTAACAAAAAGTAGTTTGCTTTTTCCAACTAGTGAGCAGAAAATCATCTCAGGACACACGACACGTTAGACCTTGAGGTGGATAGACTACACATTCAGTTCTACTCCTGTCAGACAAAGACCGGGAATCTGAGGCTGTAATAGGCACAGGGTTATCAAAAGTGGGTAGTTGTAATTTTAGAAATTTGTCTTGTGCCCACTGTGGTAACTGAAGTCACCGTACCTAACAAGCAACTTGTTAAAGGGGCACAGAACTCCGCAACCCACAACTCAACCCCGAATCACACGGATTAGCACCACTGTAATGTTGCATTCATTACTTCGTGGTACTATGCTAAATATGAGTAGGCAAGTAGCAAGTCCTTTCACCTTTGACCTTTCACCTTTATCTATGCCAAGAGCATCATCCAGGGGGCAAATAAATAGGAATAGAACCACTATTTTATAGTGATAATAATAGTTTTTAGTGACGAATGAAAAAGAAAAACTTTTTTGTTGATGCAACATATGTAACCACATTTTATTATTTTTAGGTATTTTAGGTGTTTACAGTGGAACACCTAATACGTATTTCTGTCAAAGTGTTTTGTTGTGTCAAAGCACACAAATATATCAGGTTCAAATGTGAAAACATAAACACAAACAACATTAAATATATTTATTTCAATGCTTGGTCCACCATTTTGATTACTTGGACAACTCTGACATCTGGTCATCAGGTACCAAACAGTTGCAAGTTGCACCACCTGACATCTGGCGATCACCTTAAATCCAGAGGTAAAGAATGCAGCATTCATTTAGGTTTTTTTTTAAGTTTGCAAGGTCCATAATTGTTGTAGTTGTCACTTATGATTTGTGCCCCAATATGATTTTGCAAAGTACGGTTTTGTTTTAGATCCACAATTGATGTTTAAAGTTCATCTTTTTCTTTTTTCTGTCTTTTTAAATTTCATAATAAGCTATACACTTATTGAGTGGTAGCACCAAAAGGAAGTACAGAATTATACTAACTATTAGCCCCCGCACTTTATGTTTCTAATCACTCACACCCGTTTTATCTTGTTTAGCACCATTGTTTAAGTTCTGGCTTTTCGCTCTCTCGTTCTCAAGCTTCTGGTGTACTTGTAGTTGTCACTTTTGTGTGTGCCGTGTTATAACTTGTCTGTTTGTTTCAACTTAATAACCTCACATTTTTGTGAAATTTAATTATTTTTTTTTTGCTTGTCACTAAATAAATTGTCAGCACTTGCATTTTCACCTCCAATTTGTGACACCAGTACACAGTATATTGTTGTCCTGCTTGATTACCGGCATAGATAAATATATATATATATATATATATTAAGGTATAATTAGTGCTTATACAAAAACACACGGTGAACAACATATTTAGCATTGAGTTAAAATTGATCATGGACTGATAGATATTAAGAAAATATAAACCATTCCTTTTTATCTATTGTTGATTTTAGCCTGATAAGAACTCTGATGTCAGCTTTGAAATGTAAATATTATAATATATTCACAACACCTTCCGCAAAACATTAAACATAAAAGTGCATGCAAGAGTTGTATTTTCAGGTTACGCTGTTTGTGTCACTGAAACCCATAAAGCATGCATTATCATACAAATCCAGCTTTAACAGTGAACAGTCATTCAGCATTCAGTTTTTTTTTGCATTTGGTATATTTTTAAAACACAAACTAAAAAAGAAAACGTAAAAAAATAAGAATAGACCAAGACACTACATTCAAAGACACACAAAATAAACACATAGTAAGTAGCAATATTAGATCTATTCAGAGTTATTGTGCAAAGCCTCTACAATGGTTTGCTTCTTTGGGTAAATTAAGTTAGTTGAAGTAAATAGCACTATCTCTACTGACATGCAAGCACAAACAACAGCGGCAGAGCAGCAGCGTTTCCATCATCTTTATAGTACAAAAAAAAAATTGTATAACACTAAAGCTTTTTATCAGTAGTCGTTAAAGGCCAGAAGATTTTTTTTAATATTTATGCGTAGCCTGATGTGTACATCACTATATGTTGATAATGAAGTGTTTTGTCACTGCATTTAAGAAAAAGGTGTACAGTGTTTCAAAAAAGTGTTTGATCACCTTTATGCCAAGCTACACAATGATAACTTCCGTAACCAATCAGAAATTATAACTTTGTACTGATAGGTTTTTGTGCAACTGGTGTAAACAGTGGTGTGAAAAAGTGTTTGATTTCCACAGGGCCATCTAGGATTGGATTTTTTTTTCTATTATCAATAAAAACCTTTATTTAGAAATTACATTTGTTGTTTACTTGTGTTGTCTTTGACTGATATTTAAGTTTGTTTGATGATCTGAAACATTAAAGTGTGACAAACATGCAAAAAATTAAGAAATCATGAAGGGGGCAAACACCTTTTCACACCACTTTATACACCAGTTATACAAAGTTATAATTTCTAATTCGTTTGGTAATTTATATCATTGTGTTTTCTGGCATTAAGGTGATCAATTTCTTACAAAGTTTCACTTTGTTATTTACATTTTATGTATTAAAATAGGTATTATATAAAGTGGTGTTTAACATTCTGAATCATATTGTTTTATATGATATTCATTTGTATTTTACAGAAAAAAAAATGACTGGAAACCTGCTGCCTCAAGAAAATGCTCACTGAAATATATACACCATTGCATTTGGGTGGTTGTGTACATATTTACATTGGCATGAAGAACAGCGATGCATGCAGCATGAGCTATATACAAGTCTCTATGTCCATAAGCGTGAATTGTACCTTGCACTCATCTACTACAACTGAATTCGGAGCAGCAATGACGCACTGGTTGGAGTTGTTTTCATGATGGTTCTTGAGGTCATCATAGTAGGACTGTGTCTTGGTCATCTCTATGTCATCAGACTTCCCATGCTGAGCATCCAAGGCATCAAGCTCCCCTTTAGACAGGTGGTACACAATCCCTGCACCATATGAGTCGCCCACCACATTGACAGATGTACGGAAACGATCCCTGAATCGGAAAGGGAAAAAAGATAAAACAGGCATTGAGCACATTCTGTATTACCCTTTCACTGAAATTCTTACTGTCTTACTGTCTTCTTATCAAGTCAAATGAAGTTTGGCCTATTCATATATACATATACTCACAGAAGCCAGTCAACGGCTACAAGAAGACTAATATCTTGAGTCGGTAGTCCCACTGCGGTCAGAATGAGCAGCATGGTTACCAGCCCTGCACTGGGAATACTGGCTGCACCAATGCTGGCCAGGGTAGCTGTAAGACTGTTAACAGAGTATTAAACATTTATAATTTATAAAACCACCATCCTTCTGTACATACTACAGGTTAAACGCAATGCTCCTATCTGTATCACCAAACCCAGCTCTTTCTTTTGTAGTACCACTTATTTCTCCAGCGTTTTTCCGCCTCGTACCAACTTTTTTGAGATGCGTTGCATCAATTTCAAAATGAGCGAATATTTTCATGGCAGTACTCATCTTTCAAATTTCACATGATTTTATGTTTTATTGATAATAAAATATGGTTTGTGATATTGGCAAATCATTGCATTCTGATTTTATTTATATCTTATACAACATCCCAACTGTTTTGGAATTGGGGTTGTATAAACTATTTAGGATGCTATGAATGCAATCTATGTTTGTCTCATGACCTTCATGCCTGAACACTCACTTATTGGCAGCATTTTTAGCTGCATTCTGTGGGTTCCCACTGTATAAATCCAAGCTCAATCAGATCTCCTATAAACCTCTCAGGCGAGCTTTCTAAAAATAAGAAAACTAAAGTAATACACACCCTGGTTGTGTCTGTATTTGTATTTGCTAAGAATACTTTTGTGTTGTATCTCTAATGCCCAGGTGTCACATATCTACAAGATACTTCGATAGACCTCAGTCAACTGAAATAGATGTTTGCTGTTTTATAATCAGCATTGTTGCCAGGTACCAAGATCTTGTCACACTTGAAAAAATTAGCAAAGGTTGTCTTCGTAATCACTAAACCTGTTAGTAAATTTACACATTCGTCAATAACTTATGGACCTATTTGTTCTGTGTTTAACAAAAAATAACAGCATGTGAAAATACAATGTGTGTGTATGTATAGAGGAAATATATAAACACCAGAATTTACCTGACTGTGACGATCTGACCAGGATCAAGATACACGCCATTCATCTGTGCAATGAAAATCGCAGCTACCGCCTCATAAAGAGCGGTGCCATCCATATTGATTGTTGCTCCAACAGGCAGTACAAAGCGGGTTACTCTTTTGTCAATGCCGAGGTTCTCCTCTAGACAACGGAAGGTGACAGGAAGTGTGCCAGCACTGTAGGAGGTGGTGTTAAAAGATCGAGAATTTTTTTAAATTTTTTTTACCAGGGAATGTCATTTGCAATGTGTCACCGAAGAATGTTATCAGAATCCATTCCAATTTCACACTTAATCTGGCAAGAAAAATGCTAAAGAATAAAACATGGCCAAGGAGTGAGTCATGAATTGGGGTTCCATTTGTGTTTCACTGATAAGTATGTCTAACTTAGATAAAACAGTGTATCTTCGCAATAAACTATGTAAATATCTCAGATATAATCATTAAAAAAATTTGAATTTTTTAAAAAAAATTAAAAAATCAATGGGTGAATCTATTCAACACCTCATGCTGTAAGCATATTTTTTCCATAAGAAGCACATAATACATTAAGAGAATTTTAAACGATTTAAAATCATTCCAAAAAATTTACTCAACCCTGGAGAATATTCCATATGGAACATCCTAGTGGTAGTGGTGGCTTTAGAGGTTTATGCGATGGGATAACCCTCAATTACTCAGTTGTATAAAAATGATAAATGTTGCTAAAAAGTTCTAAAGTATTAGCATGTACCACACCTTGATGCTGTTCCTAGAGCTGTGATCCAGGCCTGAAAGATGCCCATGAAGAAGCTGAAGGGATTTTTTCTCACAATGGCAAAGTAAATACATGGTAGAAATATGGCACCATGAATGATGAGGCCAATGATGACCGTGACCATGTACATCCCCAGCTGTCTGGCTACTACTTCCAAATCCTTGATGGAGATAATCTTGCCACAGATCAGGCAGGCAATACCAAAGGGAGAATACCTGTAAGTAAATACACTCTATAACAGGAAGTCTAATTTAACATAGTTGAACAAGGAACTGAACAAATTAATAGAGAACTCTTGATGACAATGACTTTTTATAGTCGTCCTCAGAGACAGATTTATTAAATAACTCTTGTGGAGAAGCCAGTTTGACAGACAGCCCAGCTGCATTATCACTTACCACATGATCATGATGACCAGCTTCATCACAATCTCATTCAGGATGTTAAAGAAGTCAATCATAAGCCTTGCCCTCTCGCCCATCTTCCCCATACAGATACCAAAAGCAATGAAGAATCCAATCACACCTGCCAGAGATTGCGAGAATGAAAATGAGAATCATATCTATAACGAGTTCAAACTGACTCATTTCAAATTTCATTTTACCAAGTGTTTTCATACCCAAAACATTCATTCCACTCTTAAACTGCAGGGACTTTTGTTCCTTAAATATGGGAGGAGGCTTAGTGGCACCCGAAAGAAAGTCTTCAATGGTGCTGTTGGTGTCATCATATTCTGGCTCAATCTGGACCTTCTTCACAACAGTCTGGATCTGTAAATAGAGTTTATGGCTCAGTGTGTGTAATAACTGACATTAAAATTCGTCGAAATGGTTAAATTATTTTGATATTGACCTGCTGGAAGCAAGCCTGCACCAGGTTCTCAGGAAAGAGATTCCTAATTAGGTCAAAAAAAGCATCAAGGCTAGAAACTTCATCATTCTTGATTCCCTCTCCAAGGTTTTCTTTTAGTTTAGGGTTTCCGGGATGGATGATCAACACCAATATTACTCCCAGCACGGCAGCAATTATAGTGGTGGACATGTAATAAATCATTGCTCTGGTACCCAGGCGACCACTGGACTTGGCATCCAGACCTGAAAGACCTAGGTTAAAGATATGTAACAGATTAGTAGAGTATCTGGAGTACCGTTTTTTGTTTTTTTTGTTTTGTTTTTTTTAAGGTTGTACATTCACATGCTTCTTTATCCTTTTGATGTGATAGCTTGAAGATGTAGTTACCTGTGATTAAACTGGAGATGATGAGTGGAAGAATAAGCATTTTTAGCATCCTCATTAGAATGTCTCCAGGGAATGCAATTACCATGACAATGTTGTCGTCGATAGGAGAGGCCACGCGCAGAAGCATACCAGCTACAGCTCCCAATATCACACCTGGGGAGAGATGAGATAGAGAACAGGACTGAGAGGAGGAAATGAACAGGTTCAGTTCTCATAGACCCATTCATTATTCATTCGTGCTGACATGTAATTTGCATAGATTTTCCAAAAAATGAAAATCCGCAGTCTGATTGCCGGCACAAAGTTCTAAAAACATTTATGATACTGCAGTTGTGTCCTAAATATGCGTTTCTATGCACTGTATCATATAAATCAAAAAGAGACCGAAATATTCCCCATAGAATTGAGGACTGTAACCACATCGTTGAAGGTGGGCAGGAATAGTGCGTCTGATCTCCGAACTGGAAACCATGTTGAACCTTGGCCTGCTACTATAATTTCCCCAGAGATGGTGTAAGGCCATTCTGCATTGATGGCCCGTCTGCAGGCCAGTGAACAGCCAATCCTCAGCCCTCACAGCCAGTCAATACAGTGTGCAAGACCAGTTGCCAATCCTAATCTATCATGAATGCAGGTATGTCTCTTCAGTTCTGGTGCCACAGACTAATAGAAGGTGTTCAATAATTCATTCATTCATTAATTGTCTGAACCGCTTATTCGTAATTAGGGTTGCGGG
>JBCNYG010000007.1:14642061-14655937 GCA_039654305.1 Porochilus rendahli | reverse complement strand
CACACACACACACACACACACACACACACACACACACACACACACACACACACACACACACACACTTTCTCTCTCTCCCCTGTCTTTCTCTCTCTCTCTCTGTTTTTGCTGAGGTACAAATGTTACTTCTTGGATGCCGGTGATCGTGTTCATCCTGATGCTTCTGCTTCGTTAGTCCTGTGGTCTGTCCTGGTGTGCTGAGGCTGGCTGGAGTTGTCATCTTGGACAACCTGCTGACTTGTCATCCTGCTGATGAAGACCCATGTGGGCTTAGATCTGCACTCAGCAACTGTGAAGACGACTTTTCACTGCTGGTGATATAAACTCTTTGCTACAATTATTTAGGACTTACAGTTGTGGTGTAACAATTCAGACTACAAGTTGGCCTGTAATGAAATTTTCTTATATGGTTTGTATTTTTACAGTTTCACCCAAATGGATGAAAAAAGATGGGTTTCCCATTTGAGTCTGGTTCCTCCCAAGGCTTCTTCCTCGTGTCTGAGGGAGTTTTTCCTTCCACTGTCACCACGGGCTTCTCATTAGGGATGTGTAGGGGGATGTGTAGGGGGTTGGAAAAAAATTTTAAATGCTCCTTATATTCTTTTACAATGTAATGCTGCTTTGGGACAATGTCAATTGTAAAAGGCGCTATACAAATAAAACTGAATTGAATTTAATTATAATTGAATTTGAATTTTTTGATAAAAATAGATGTTATAGAGGTGTTTCATCTGCACAATATTGATTAATGGGGTTATTTTATGTGAAATCACTGAGATCTCCTGATTTACAATTTCCTTCATACTTTTAGAAATTCATATTTTATCACAGTTAGACTATATAAAAAATCCTGGGTAAATGTGTTATTTTTTTTTTTTTTGCAGATGTGAAGGTTAAAAAAGTAAGTATGGTACTAAAGTCATGGAAAAATATCCCAACATCAATCATCAGTAACTTTTAAACTATGAAAACTAAAAACAAAAATTTATAGGGTCTAATTTTTGGAATAAAATGTTCTTTGAAAATAATCCCACAAGTTTCATATTTACGGATTAATGACCTTCCCAAAATGGTTCGCATAAAAACTGGTGTTGTAGAGGAAGGTAACTTTGTTTCTCTATATATCAAGATTTGAATATGTTACATCTTTAACGTTTCAGTGTCTAATAATCATATAATAGTACTTTAAAGCCTGATTAAATTTTTGAATCAATGTTTTTTGGATAATTTCTGGATAATTTTTGGATAATAAACTTCTCCAAAAATGCATATTATACCAATATTTCAAATGATTTTTACTCAGGTATGAAAATGTTTACCACAAAACAAATTATGCCACTGGTAAGAACAGGCAGGTAATTGTTATGTCAATGTTCTAATTGAAATGCCAGGCATGATGCTCGTACTTTGAAGCAACAGGAGGGATTTGGTTTATGTCCATTAACCCATTAACCACAATTTATTGGTATCAAGGAGGATTTCTTATTCTATGACAAACAATATTAAGGCAAGAATATCCCCATACTACAGAATGCACTGCAAACGCATAATGTTAGAAATTAAAACCAATACCCATATATAGGGTCTATTTGTTATATCATCCATTCTGTGTGGTGGAGGTTTTTTTGTAATTTGTTTTTGTGTTTATGGGTTTGGCTTTGGTTCAGTGTATTCTATTTCTCTTCACATCTTTTTAAATATTTCAATAATAATTTTGACTCTATGAAAAAAAGAAAAGTTAACAAACACTACTCAGTACTATTGTGTGTGGGTTTTAGGGTTTAGTCTGGCAAATGAGTATGTTTACCATACGCCCTCATTTTTTCTTACTGGGGCCACAAAGACACAAAACAATTCAATAAATTTTTCATAACACAACCACCAAATTATTTTATTTATTTTAGACAATAAGTTTACAATAATTTTATACAATATATACATTGTTTCTGTTATGTTTACAGTTGTTGAATAATACATTACAATATATATACATAACCAGTATTCAGAAAATCAAAGCTCACTGGTATGAAGTATATCAGGAGATTTGATTTTCTGGTCAATGTTACAGCACCCGATTACCTGAGGACCCACTTGTGGTTAAGTGAAGGGTCAGTGTTGGCAGAAGTTCCATTTGATGATATTTTAAGGTGATTTTTATGGTCCCTTTGCTACTCATTTAAGCATACAATCGAGCTAAGCAAAACTGTTCCTAGCTTAGCATAGTCCAGTGTTAGTTTAGCCTTTATATCAAGCTACATATGAAAGGATTATTAAGGCAGAACAGAGGAGGCACTGATTGTAAGAGGGACTAAATTGCAAAAGTTTTATTATTTCATATTGCTCTCAAAAAAGTCGAGGAAGTTAGAAATGTGCGTGTAGACAGTATAAAGTTCGGGGTTGCAGTCTAGTGAGTCATACCCAAAGCTGACCAATCCTAGGAGCCTCCACTCCTGCGTGGGTTTTTGTAACAGTGAAGAAGCACGGTCAGGAGAAGAAGTGGGTGGGGAAATCAGGACCCCTCCGGTCTCGGCCGGACAGATGTTAGATGGACTGCTGCCAGGAGCCAGGCGCCCGCATAACATGTTTTCAGAGACACTAATAGGAAGACCATATTGGGCATATTGTTGCTCGCAGTGAACCACATCACCCAACGTCACTGTTCCTACACGTGTCCTCTCTCTCTCCCCAACACTGGCATCAGGAATGAGGGACCAGCCCGTCACTATGGCCTGTCGAGGGAGATCATCTTTCTCGGCATCGTGGGCGTTTGGGAGGCAAATGGGCAAAACATGTTCGCCAATACGAGCTTTGTCCAGCAGTTTGAGGATGGCCAGGTCAGAGTCCAGTACCAGAGGGTCATAATTAGGATGCACAGTAATGGAGGACACCTAGGAAATTAAATAAAATATATATAAAAATTAATCGGTTAATACTTCAGCACACTTAGCTTGAATCCTCATGAGCTCTATACTTTCTGCCAAAGGATGGTCCGTTCACCTAGACTACATATTCTGTGCAATACCACTTTTAAATGTACACTACTATAAGTACATTAACTTTCGTGCATTTAATTTATATTTATTATTAACAAAATTTTCATATGGGCCATGCAAACACGTGATGAAGTAAAATTCATTTTAATCATTCATGTTACACTTTGTTTCAAGGCCATTCCCAGGGCAGAATTCTGATTTCACCCGTTCCCCCCCAAATTTCTGATGTCTTTCTCACCCTGAGGTGTTGTAATCCCTTAGTCTGGCGCAGGTCGCTGCGGTAATGTTTTCCCAGCACCACCCGTATTTTAGACACATCAAGTGGGTAGATTTTTCCAAGATCTGTGACGCAGTGGGCCGCCACCACAACGCTGCGTTGGTTAAGCAGAGCTCCACTACAAACCAGCTGCCAGTTCTCTAAAGACGCATCTTCCTTATACATCAGATCTGCATCCTTCCCCAGGCTAGTCGCTTTCCCCAGCTTTTCGTCATGAGCTTGGCCAGACTGACGGTAGACTGCAACCAGCCATGGCCAGTGGGATTCTGTTGGATGTTGTGGATCAAAGTTTGGCAACTTGCCACATACTGGCACACAGAGAGTGTAAATAAAAGAAACATATCATTAGGGTTACAGTACAAAAAGAAATTAATTTTATTCATCTCGGCACTGTAGTAGTAATGGGGAAAAAAAGGGATTGCTCTAAGCCTGAAAGCCTCTGGCTGGTGATCTTCCGGTGTGGCTTACACCAAAATGATGTGTGTGTCATGTTTTTCTTTGTTATGACGTTCTCTCACAGTGCGCTACATCCTGTAAGATGCCTTACTTCCCATTTTTGTTCCAGTCACAAAAGGTTTGCCCAATTTTTTCATTTTTTTAAATTACTGATGGTTTTAATTAAACAGCATATTCAGTCAAATAATAACATGCATAGAAAGAAAATAAATAAACAACTTATTGCGAGCACATCCGGCTACGAGATGTTGGTTTTTTTTTCCGCCTTATACCGTATCCAGCTCCCTCACCTGGTGAACAGGAGATGTGGCGGCCACTCCACTTGCCCGTCTTGAGGCATGTCCTGCGGGTGCTCCCAGTGTGATGGTAGTAGGGTGAGGAGCAGCTGTATTCAATGTGTGAGTAAAGAGGGTGGAAACCCTGGGGGAGTGGAGGCAAAGCTGGGGGATCTTTAGTTGGACTCAGTGGGCTGAAGAGTTTGGTCAAGCCAGAGGCAGAGTAAAATTTATGCACTGGACTTTTCCTGACATAAAAAATATAAATAAATAAATAAATAAATAAATAAATAAATAAATAAATAATAGTAAATAGAAATAAATAGTAAATAGAAATAATGAAAAAAAATTCTAACTACTGAATATTCAGAGGATAAAGCTTCTTTAATTTATCCAAAAATTGCTGCTTTCATTCTTTAAGGAGTGATATACTTAATGGTATCTATGGATAAAAATGAAATGCACTGAGCATCATTTAAAAAAGCATTAGCTAAAATCGTTAGCAGATATAGTTAATATTATATCCTTACCTATTAGCTACATATATCATTTCAAATTTATCAAAGAATGTAGTATGCTCTCCTAGTCTATAGATGAGATCCTGAAACAGGCAACACCCGTCAGAAATGTCTACAGTACACTAAAGAAGGTCAGTTAGAAATAAGTACTGTCGAGTTCAAACCATAACAATTACATGCCCCTAACAGAATAACAGAACACAGTATTCCCTTTAATTTGTCATCAAATAAGGTCTTCATAAGTCAAAGAAGGTCTGAGTATATCTACCTTGACGGGACTTGTGGGGGCAGGACTTTCTGTTTCACCAGAACCGACACTTTGGGCTCCCGGCAGGCTGCACATACAAACACAATAATACATTATATAACCCTATCTGGGTCGACTGATATGGATTTAGATTTGCATCTGTGACAGACAGTGATCTCCTCTGAAGCTAAGTGGGCCAGGTTTCGTTCTGGCAGGATGGGACTGAGCCAGTTCATACCCCGCACGCAGATGGGCTGTGTGTCACTCCAAGTGCCATTAGGCTGGCAGATTCTGTGAGAACTGCCACTCAGAGCATATGAGTGGTTGCAAGAGAACTGGACCATCTCGGGATCTGCGCCAGGCACCCATTCATAGAAACCATGATATAGCCGAGGAGGTGGAGGACATTTCCTGCCTTCGGCCTCTGAAAGAAAGAAAGAAAGAAAGGAAACTTAATGACACTTAATGTGCTTTGTATGTTGTTTATCACTCAAAGTGAAACTTGGAAATTTACCAACGATGCTGAGGTTTTCCACTTCTTTCCCAGTGTGTCGGCTCTCCGGTTCAGCTCTCGTACCGATATCTGTCTTAGGCTTTTCTGTGATGGGCTTTTCTGTGCCCGATGCTGTCGTTTTTTCATGGTCCATGCCTGTCTGTGTCTCCCCAGCCATAACTCTCTCAGTATCAGGGTTTTGTGTTGGTACAAAGGCTCTCTCTGTGCTGTTATCTTGTGGTTGAATGCTTGGGGTTTCTTTAGGGAGCAATGTCTGCAGGCTTTCCTCTACATCATTGCTATCTACAGGCTCAGTGATGTTACTCGTGCCTGAAGTGTCTATTTTATAAGGGACGTTCTCTTTCTCATCTTTCCGCAGGCTAACTATTGTGTACTGGGGTATTTCGGTCACTGCTTGTTCTTTAGCGTTTTCAGTAGCCTTATGAATCTTGATCTCTTTAATAGCACTTTTGTCATCAGTTAGCATAATATCTACAGTGTTTGTGTCCAAATCATTAGTTGGGTCTATGACCACCTTTTCTGCACTGTCCAGATCTCCGTCTTTGTCCAAGTAGTGAACAATTTTCCCGTTGTCAGAGTCTTTTTTCCGGACTGTGTTCATGATATCATCAGAATCTTTGTCTTTGTCTATTTTGTCTTTGCTCCCAACTGTAGTTTTTTCCTTTCGTACATCTTTTCCTGGATCCTTTCCTAGGCCTTTCTCTACCTCTTGGCCTTTACTATTGTTTATATCTAATCCAATCTTGTCTTTGCCGCTTATTGTTATTTCCAAACTAACTGATTTATCTGGTGTCTTTTCTTTCTCTATTCCAGTCTTATCCATGAAGTCAGTTTGTTTGTCCTTTCCAAGGTCTAAACCTTTTATTATGTCCTTTTCTTTATCTGGTACAGGTTTGACGCCATCTGAAAGAGATTTAAATATATTTCAGAAAAGGTTATATCGATATCAATTTTCCCCATTAGCAACATAGAAATCACTAACAAGGCTGTATTCAGAGTTTAAATAGTGGGATGAATGGACGACTGGATGCTTACATTGGTATTCAGGCGTCGGATGAAACTACAGACTTATGCATGATAAAGATAATCGCACTCAAAAGGTAGTCTCAAACGTTTCAAGTTTATTTGTCACATACAGGTAACAATGAAACAAAACTACCGGCAATGAAATTGTTGGACTCAGAGCCCCCTCAAAATTTTACTTAAGGAACAGATATTTTAAATAAATTTAGCATTTAGATAAAATACAGGTAAGAATAAAACTATATAAGTAAAAGGAGTCCAAATGAAATAAAATAAAAAGTTTTTACAGTCAAACAGTCACACAACGTCACTGTATGTGTATATTTATATATATATATATACACATATTACCTGCTGTTACCTGTATATGACAAATAAACTTGAAACTTGAAACCTACTCCGGTTTTCTCCCCAATCCAACTACATGCACGTTAGACTAATTGGCTGAGACAGACTCCAGCCTCTCCGTGACTGTATAGGATTAAGCAGTTCGGCAAATGAGTGAATGAGACGACTGCTTCTGCATTTACTTATCAGTCTATATATCAATCTGTTTGTTTTTTTCTTAAACTGCATTTCAGAGGTCATATGTTCATTGCAAAGTAAATGTTCGTTGTTATTCTAGGCATTTTCTATTCTTGCTATTATTTTCTGTTTGGACATCTTTTCTTTTACTTGACCTTTTGCCTCATGTTTTAAATTTGTCTGCTTCCTGTTTTAATAAACTTTGCAATGCAACTAAATCTGCCGTCTGCCTGCATTCCTAACAAACACTGTATTCGGTTTTTTATTGTTTTGTTCATTTTATATCCAAATGCTGTAATATTGGTAATTATATAACCTTTGAACTTAAGTTGTTGACGTACCTGTCAATGTAACATAAGTTTTTGATGTAATATTCCCGAATACAGCCTATAATGTACATTAAAACAAGATAAAATGTTTAAGACCATTCATTTTAAAATGAACATCATGTGTTGTCGCACTCATAAAGTACAAACCAGAAATTAGATCAAGAGATATGAGGTTGGATAAGCGGTCATCGAATTGTTCCATGATGTAAATGTTCCACACACTAAATTTTTTTTTTGGTCCGGTTTTTATTGTATAATGAAAGTGTACCTTTGACACAGGTGGGTGCTATTCCACTCCATGTGTTGTTTCCAAGGCAGGTTCTTTGAGGATTTCCAGCCAATGTGTATGGTCTATAGCAAAGGTACTGCAGAGCAATGAGCACGTCGTTTGGACCATACACCAGAAAATGGTCTCCGTGTGCTGGTTTTGGAGGGATGTGACAGTTCTTTTGAGGAACTAAAGAGTCAAATAAAATACACAGTCTGACTGTCTGATTATCGAAAAGTTTAAAGTGCATACATGTGAAAGTAATTAAGAAGATGTTTTCCGTCGGTATTTTAAAGAAATTAGAAGTTAGATATATGCAATATGTGGCATTGCCCATGCCAGATACACATTATCTGCTGCTTATTGCGCAATGTAATAAAGTAAGCATTTGCAGGGACAGGCTCCAATTTGTGATTTAATAGTGCATGTTCTAAATTTCCACCATGGTTACTTCACATTTGCCATAATTATGCCCCGTTTAGTTGCTCTCTCTGTGTTCGGCTTTCCCAGCTGCTTACCACAGTATGGCACCGGTGTGCTCCATGATCCATTCAGCAGACAAGTGGCCATGTTCAAGCCTTTTAGCATGAAACCTGGATCACAGTTAAATACAACTTGACCTCCAACCCTAACATCCAGACTCTCCACGGTGCCATGATCTGGTGGTGCAGGCCTCTTACACTCCAGCACTATGGGTGGAGACACATTTTCAATCACAGTTACATTATACGGTAAATTAGAGTACATCCCCATATAATAGGGATACTTTACACAATATTTATGTTATCAGATATTTCTAAGCTCAAAACCAGCCATTATTTTAGCTTTGATGTGATGATGGTGTCCAGTGTCCAATGATGGTGTCCAGAGGAGAATGCATCATACCCGTTGTGAGCAAGCTGTAAGCGGCTTACTTACTGTTGAATGCTTCCGCTAACACGGATTTGTTCATTTGAGACTAATTCCATGAAAATAAATTCTTCACCAAACACAACTTTCTTTTAGGAACAGACCCACAGCTAACCAGACAGCTCAATTTCAATGCAATAATAAAAATACATCTGCCAGGCAGCCAGGCCTTACTGACCCTCCAGTACTGTAGTTGGTTTAAGACTAAACCTTGCCGAATGTCTGCGCACTGCTGGACAGCAAAGGCAGGGGGAAAAAAATAATGGAAGCTATTGTTACCAGAACACTTCTCTGCTCTAAAATTGATATCACTTCCCCAAGTAAAACAAGACATCTAGCCTCAAAGGAATTGGAGGCATTATAAATTATCGGATAGGCAAGCCAGAAGGAGAACTAGGATATGTGCTGTAGCAACATATACATCATCGGTGGTACATACTGGACATCATGGTTTTGGTAAGATGAAATTCAGTAGCCTTCTGCTGCTAATCAACGTGATTTTACTATTTCCAACACAATGTTCCTTCTGCCAAAGAAATATAAGGCCACTATGATGCACCCTCATTCCAAAGAATGGCATCTGATGTGATAGTTCACCAATGAGACAGGACTCTTGGTCAGACCACAGAAAGCCAAATCTCTCTATACATAAACTCCCAGAAGCCAAGAAAAAGATCAAAGCCCTCTTTAGAAACTTTATATAAACTTCAAAAAACAACTTTAGAGCTCAGTAATAAAAATAGTAAAGCACTACATTAATTGTAGTTATAGTTATTGTTCTTTTCTTCTTGTTATTGATAGCTTATTCTTCACATTTTTGGACCGTCGTACTAACATTTCACTACATGTTGTACTGTGTATGATTTATATATGACAAATTAAATTTGAATTTGAAATTTGATTACTTCAGATGACATCGATCCCAACAGATGATGATACTGCATGGAAAAGCTTCCATGACACGCTCTACTCTATTACAGCTACAGTACTGGGCTTTGTAAAGCAGGAACATCAAGATCAGCTTGATGAAAATCAAGCTTTCATCACAAACCAATCCTGCCAGGCCATAAAGCAAAGATTCCTGCCAGTAAAACATGAGTTACAGACAAGACTCCAGATAAGTAGTTGGAAGAGATGGCCATCAGAGTACAAGAAGCTGCTGACAAGCACAAGAAAAAAATATTTTTTGAAGGCCTGAGAGCTTTATATGGCCCGAGATCAGATAGCAGTGCACCAGTCCTTAAGGTAAATGGTAAACTAGAGGCACCCAATGGGGGAATTGCACCAGCCGCTACATATTATAAACAATTGGCGGCCGTTTTGCTGACCTTGAACTTGCCCTACAATTACCTTTTTATAAACTTAGGTCCCAAGTTGCTACCCTGAAAATACACTGAGCATTTCAACATCCTGGTTACAATTACTATTCACATGTCACAGTATGCTACAGGTAGTTTTCAACCACATGAAATCATCAAAGGACTTCCAACAAGAGATGAAGTGAAAAAGTTGTACCTGACTTTATTCTTAAAGAAGACTATGGTTCTGTACCAGCCAGCACTATCAAACAACTACACTGATCCACAGGTAACCATTAACATCACTCCAATAAACTCAGTCGAGAAATTCGATTATCTTGGTAGCATGACCTTCACCTCCACTAACACCGGTGATGAGATGTGCAGTGCTTTGCAAAAGCCAATTCATCATTTGAGAGGCCACGCTACAGGTCATGAAACAAGGGATTGGACTTTACACCAAGATCAACGTGTCCAGAGCTGTAGTTTTCTCATCTCTGCTTTATGGTAGCAAAGCATGGACAGTATAAAGAAGAAATCTCAAACAAATCCACCAAAGTAGCTTATGAACATTATGTAACATCCATTCCCAGGACAACATCAGAAATAGTACTAGAGCACTGTTCTCTACCAAACATAGAAAATCACCCCTGAATAAACTACACTGGGCAGGTCATGTGGTTAGAATGCCCAATCACAGAATAGCAGGGGCGAATCTTCATGAAAACAGAAGCACACCGTGTTGGTAGACCACTACTGAGGCAAAAAGGCACACTCAGCAAAACCTATGTCTATCCAAAACAGGAACAATGAAGTTAGGAGATCTGAGAAAAATTTGATAGACAATCTAGAAGACAAGTGCGCTATTTTATCCTTATTTATTTTGCATAAGAGCAACTTCGCTTGTTCAAGTGCACATGTAGCTTCTTTTCCTTCTTTTAGTTCACATTTGAATGATGTGTTAGGCGCTATTAATTTGTCCTTGCAAGAAAAGTGCATCGAAATGCATAGGAAAGAAAACCAACTTAGATGTGCGCCAGCCTCCCCATGACCCTAATTTGGATTAAGTGGCTTAGAAAATCAATGGATGAATGAAGAAAATCAACTTCATTTATAAAAAACACTCATATTTAGAACCAAACTTAGCTTTTACAGCTGAAGAAAGGCTTTCATCATTACTGCAAAAATATTTCTCTATATATCTACGTTTGATATGTCCTTTACAACATTAAACGAATTAAAAAAAATTGCCAGAAAATATGACGAAATACAGTATTTATTAGCTCCACCATCCATCCTTAGTATTTGCATACAGCAGGTCTAAAGTTCTCTCCTCTCTGGTGGGACAGTCCACGTATTGCACAAAGTTTGACAGTGTAGTGTCCATGGTGACATGGTTTAAGTCAACCAAGACCACAATGAAATCACTCGGGTGCTGAGTCTGTAACCGAGCTATGGTAGCATAAACACTGTCACATGCAGCTGTGGCGTTGGCAGAAGGAGGAACATTAACAGCCACTGAGATGACATGGAAAATTCCCTAGGAAAATAATATGGTCCAACAGCACACAGTTCAATGTCCGGTCCACAACTCCGCTCTTTGATGGTTCTCCTCTTCTGTCCTCCTTCTCAGCATCCATGATGTGTTTTTCTCTAGATTTCAACCATTAAATCCGTGGGTCTGGCTGCTAATCCAGCCGATAATTTCACGACAGGGCAAAGAGTTGGAAGTCACCCAGAATGCACTGCAAGAAAAAAATACAGACCACAAGGGTGCACCCTAATTCTAAATCATCTGCCATTATGACCCAGGTAAAGCACAGATTACAGTACTTGGTGGAGGTAACTAATGGTCAGATTTTCATGATATTTTTATTAAATGTGGGTCCAGTAATGAACTGATAAATTTTTTGGCGTCATCTAAATCCAGATTTCTTACCATGCAAAATACTGTCTGCTGACATCAGCATTATAAGCCACATAAACACGCAAGATCAGCGACACCTTTTTTTTCCCCCACTACAAATAGAGTGCACAGCCATGACCAAGTTGGCCAAACAGTGTGGAGCACATTACATGTAAGCAGTGGGTTGGCTAACTTTCCAGAAAAAGCCAGACAGAGTGAAATGTGAGAGATAGATAACATCATGCAGTCGCCAAGGCCTCACTATCGATAAAGTGAAAAAGTGGGCTTTAACCTGCACTAAACACTTTGCTGGAGGAAACAAACCATCTCCTGAACATCCAGTGCCAGCAAATTACCCAGCCTACCAGGTCCAAAAAAAATATCTGATCTGACAGCAGCTGTCGATGCAATTTTAACCTGCTTTAAATATTACATAATATGCTACAGCTGGAAACTCTGCCAATATAAGCTTTGTTTTTACATCTTTATTAGGTACTATGAGTATGTTCTCAATATGCTCAAAGAATCTAAATATAAAAGTCATAAAAGTAATAAATTAATCACTGAAAATAAAGCCTGAATTCAAAACTTTAGAAAGTGCACTAGCTTGATGGAGGTCTGCGCTCTCATAGTGCATTTTGAGTTGAATATAGCACTATGGTTAATAACAAGTAGACCAAAACTTTTGTTTTGGGGTTGTTTGCCAAACAAGTTTGTGAACTCCTGACATAAGATTTTATGTAAAAAATTTTTGTTACATTATTATTTCAAATTGGGGACACGAATGAATGAGTAAAATGTGTGTATTGTGGGGGTGTAATAAATGCTTATAAGTCACATCTTTAAATCTGCAAAGCCTAAAAGCCCTAAGCACCTACAATTCTTTTCACAACTCACAAAAAACACAAAACCACAATAATGTTTAATACAAAAACATTTAATTAGAGCATTATAATTTAACTGAATCTTTAGCTAGAAAAGACATGATGAGGACTAGAATCTCAAGAAAATGGGCAGAAAAATATTTTACTTGGAAAGCAATAAGGAGTCATGATGAATGAGGACTGAAGCAATATCTTTAATATGCAAGTTTTTAAATAATGAGCTTTACAGCATGGCTTATTCTTACAGCAATGCTTATGACATCATACCAAACATAGTTTTTCCGAGATTAAAAATTCCTTTGGCTGTTGATCAGGGTAGTTACCTCGCTATAATGTTTTGTAGTGCAGAAGAAGAACCTAACACATGTTCCAGATGTAATATCTAATTTACTGCATAAAATGAATCCGCCCTTAGTTTATCTCACTTGGTCCATGATACCCTGTTTCCTTCAACCTATCCCTAAAACTGAGGGAAAATGGAACTGGATATCCAGTTTGGAAACTGTGTAAGCTAAACCAGCCAAAGAATAACCCACCCTGTTAAAATGCTCAGTGAAGCTGTTCTTGTGGTGAGGTGATAAAATGAAAGTCATCTCAACCACAGCACACACAATCCAAATACAAACCCAAACTCGGCTACGACCTCAGCCACAGCCTCAAGCCTTCCTTCACACCCTCCAAACAACCCGAACACTGATTGTCAGGAATGTTTAGAGCTCTCATTTTTTTCTGCAAGCTAGTTATTAATATGCAGAAAGTGAAGCCAGATCTTTCTATGAAATCATGTGTAGCCTGTAAATGTCTAGGCATGTAAAATAATGTCACAAGTTTTTAATTGTCACATTCTTGTCCGCAGGCGTATCCTAACCAGAACTCTCCTACAATGAAAAACCGTTAAAGGCCACATGTTTTCCAAAATGCAGTAAAGCTTTTAAAATGCCACTCGATGCATGCCTTGTATATTTTGTATATTTTTCATGTAATCAGGAATATATGTAGTACAGTGAAGTATGCAATTCTTCCTATACATTTTATGGGCATGGAAAAAGTAAAGGGAATGCTTGTTTTGCTATTAGCTTTAAAGCATCACATTTAGCCATGAATATACACAAACAACAATTTACTAGTGTATTTTAATTTTCTGTTGCAGTGCAACTTTTATAAACCAGCATATAAACTACTATACTGCCAGTTTAAAGTGGTTGACCGCCTTTATTTTCCTAACACTTCATTTCTTCCCATATAATCAGTTTATACTTCTTATTAAGCAAGAATGACATCAGTACAAGGAAATCCAAGACCAAGGTTTTGATGCATTGAATGAGTAATAGTGGGGTCAATGCATCAAGGACAAGGTCAGGAATTTCCTGTATTGAGTGCCGTAACAAGGTAATGTAATTTATTATAATATATTGAATTTTAGTAACACCCCCTGAAGAAAATGGGAATATATA
>JBCNYG010000007.1:14427861-14430475 GCA_039654305.1 Porochilus rendahli | reverse complement strand
TTGTACTTACTTGCTAAACTTGCTAAATTATAAAATAAAAATCTATACTTAAAAGCAAAATGTATACTTAAAACAGAATGGTGCTTAAGACTTTTGCACAGTACTGTACATACAATATGCTGCTCATTATTTTAAAGGATCCCACTAAGGCTATTCAATCAAGTAGGTCATCTGGACCTACTGTACAGTGCATATGCTGTATTTAGCAAGTTAGTGAAACTTGTAGCAATGTAACTATCACAAATGATTTATTGTCCTCGATTGGAGATAACCAACAAATAATAGTGAAGCTGTCCAAGACAAACAGGATTCTATATTATGTAGGAAGTGCAACTGAATCTAATTAAAGTAATGAATGGAGTAACAGTCATGACTTTTGTATGGCTTCAAAGGGACCCAATTATAAGAACCGGCTTTAGTTAAGACCATGTGCCGTGCTGAACACAGTGCTTCCTCTGTATTTTTTCCTTTGATGTGTGTGGGGGGAAAGATTTTGTAAAGCCTGTTTTGTTTTGCAGCTATCTGAAGCGTTTCAAGGTGATGAAGCCCAAAGTGTTACGCAGTTGGTGCAGGCAAATCCTGAAGGGCCTTCACTTTCTCCATACACGCGCTCCTCCCATCATCCACCGCGACTTGAAATGTGACAACATCTTCATTACCGGTCCAACAGGCAGTGTGAAAATCGGAGACTTGGGCCTGGCGACACTGAAGAGAGCGTCTTTTGCGAAAAGCGTCATTGGTGAGATGTGTGTGATACAAGGATGAGGATGAACAATAAAGAGTTACTCGGTTTTTACAGGCTCTTGGGTGGTGCATCGGTGCGCAATGCACGCAGCCGTCTGCTGCCAGGCGTCCATGGGAGCTAATTGGCTGAGCACTCACGACAGGTGGCACACGTTCACCTAAGATTGGTCGGTGATAGTTTTGAGTGGCAAGGGAGGTGAACAGACGCCATACATTTTCCTCTCTGTCATTCAAATCAATCACCAACCAGTCATGGGCACCTGTAAGCGCATACATGCAAACGCGCAGGTAGTGTTGGAGTGCCCCTAAAAATGCATGCGTCCACAGTTTGTAAAGATGTAGGTGGCAGCATCAAATGGCATGGAGGTGGGGCATGTGCTTGCTTATGCCTCTACCTGATTGGTCAAGGTCACAGGGTAGGGAGGCCATACGTAATGTGCGGGCATTGATTTCAAATAAATGATATAAGGTATTAGGTACAGACTTGTACAGGTGGAAAATATTGCTATGTGCTGTGTTGTGGTATTTTCTAATAGTTTAGTAGTGACAAAAAAAAAAAATCACAAAGTCTAAACTTCTTACATTCAGTAAACAAAATAATCAATGATGTCACAGCAGCCTTAAGACCTGTTTTATGAATTACTGCCAATGTTACAGCATGTTTAAGAAACGTTCGTATTTATTATTAGGGGTATTTAAGCAGGTATCCTCTGTGGCAGTGTTGGGTTATTTGCTCGTTTGGTACCACTGCATGAATATTTATTCACGCCTTGATTACAACCGAACGTCACAAGGTACTAAGTATTTTTGTTGCAAATATCAAGAAAGCTCTTGAAATCTCGTCTGCAGTCAAGTGGCCTAAAATGCTATAATGTACCTGCATGAAACAGTTAATGCAGTATTATTAAACCAGTAAAGGCAGATTGTTGTTTGAGCCTTTTTACAGATGAACTATCTGACCCTTTGGTCTTTTTTACCCATGTGCTTTCAGGTACTCCAGAGTTCATGGCCCCAGAGATGTATGAGGAACACTATGATGAGTCAGTGGATGTTTATGCCTTTGGCATGTGTATGTTGGAGATGGCCACATCAGAATATCCCTACTCGGAGTGCCAGAATGCTGCCCAGATTTACAGAAAAGTTACAAGCGTGAGTCCCGCATTATCGATTGCAGTGCTTACCCGAAATATAAATATAATATTGTGTGTTTGTGGTGGGGTGGTGGGGTGGGGGGGTATTAGTACTACAGTTTCATCTGACAAGCCTGTTTCGTGGTTGGGAAATCCCCTGATCAACCACGAAACAGGCTTGTCAGGATGAAACTGTAGTACTATTATTTTTTTCCCCACATACAATATATTTAGCTCTACTTCGACGTAGCGAGCCATATTCTGTGGAAAATTGACTCAGGATTTTATATATATATATATGTGTGTGTGTGTGTGCCGGACACTCGGGAGTATGTTTTTACATTCCCATTAAGATATCATCTATATCCGGACATGCAATGTTAAAAAACAACTAAATTCACATTGTGTTTGAATGCTACAGGTGCAGGGTGGCTTAGCTACAGACTTGGGTAGAAATGATCCTTTCACAGCTGCATTATCTGTTCTAGATGCTTTCTTCCTCCTCTTACAGCTTTCTTCGGACTCATTTTCTTTCTCATTTAGGCGCATCGCAATGAGCAGCTTACATCCTGCTTTTTAATCTAGTGTTTTTCATAGGGACTCCTTACTCTGCATGCAAAAAATGTATTTGATTGTCATGCTCTCTTTATTATTGTTAATTTCATCGCGTTTTAAATTGCAAGCAGCGTCCGGTTGTGTTACTGTCATGTCTGATACGTTAGGCAATATTACTCACTAAC
>JBCNYG010000007.1:14417861-14422861 GCA_039654305.1 Porochilus rendahli | reverse complement strand
ACCTCAGTCTTGGGGTATATTTGAAGAGCACTGTTTTGGAACCAGACTGGAGGTATCCATTGTTCGTCTCTTGCATCATTCATTCCCTATTTCCTGCAATCTAGCACAAAGAATTAAGATTAACTTCAGTGCTGCATAACCTTTCCTATTCAGAATCCTGCACATCATGTTACTAAAGAATCACGCTATAAAAAGGAAACGTTCCAAATCCTGTAACCGCACACCTAGAGGACTAAAAAAAAGCGTTACGCTTCACGGAAGTTATACATGTTTTAAAACTACAAGTTTTAAACTATGACGGTGCTTTGTAAATATATTTTACACTAGATTTTCATTGGGTATCTCAAAGTTACGAAGATATTCATATTTTAATAATGATCATTATTTAATTTTTTTTCTTTCTTTCTTTCTTTTTTTTTGCTTCTTTAATTAAATGGAGCTATGAACTCACTGAAGTCTGGGCGAAAGACCAATGCCTTAAGCTACATCCTCCTCCAATTTAATGGCTTTTCATTCCAGCCTCATTTTTTTTTTTTTTTATCCTCATAAGAGAATTTTTGAGTTTACCCCTTCCCCATCTCCTCTCAAATATTCAGCAACTCCTACGTAAGACTCCTTTAATGGGAGCTTTGGCTGTCTTGTGCAAAACAGACGCTGGCCAGAAAGACAGTCTACCTTGTACATCTGAGTTCTTCCCCATTTGATAAAGTTATGAGAAGAAAAAAAAAAAATCATGCCTATATGAAGAAATCTCATGAGATGTCTAATAATTTAGATGAGCTCAGCCATATTGGTCATCACGCACACACACACACACTATCATTATAAAAATAACTATTTCTTGACGAGGTTGGGTTTTTTCTTTAAATTTATTTAAGTTAAAGGTTGGGTGTTTTTTTTTGGTTTTTTTTTTAGCAGTGTGAGATGAAGCTACTTCACCAAACGGTGGATTTTTTTTGTTTGTTACTGATCTCTACAAGAGGTGCCAATAATCATGGAGGGCACTGTATATCTTGTTAAAGGTTACTATCTCCATGACCTTGTACAGCTCAGCACAGCACAGACCAGAGTGCCTGAATGAATACTGAGGACCCAGACAGGAAGAGAGCTGACAGGAAAAAAAAAAAAGCACAGGAGTACAAAAGCCTGAAGGACCTCGGAGACTGCCAGCTAGGCTACTTGCCCATAAAAGGAGACTGGTGCATGCTGGGATGGCAGATGATACTTTCTTTCTTTGTGACCTTGAATATCTCTCACACGTCCACTCCATCTGTGTTTTCATCTGCCGATACACAGCTCATGCATGAAAAAACATGAATACGTTATGTAGTTTGTCAATTAGACGTTCATAGGACCTTAAATGAAGATATTTAAAGACTGTTCTCTGTATAATGTAAGAGTTTGTTGCGGCTTTATCAGGCGAGGAAGATTAGCAAGGGGGGAAAAAAATGTACCTAGAAAGAGTCAGGTCACTACTGAAAGCAGCTGTGCTGTGAAAGATAAGCGTTCCGCTCTGTCTCTCCTCGCATTCCCACTGGATTCTTGTTAAATCTTTAGTGTTATCTCAGTGTTGCTGGCTATGCGGCTCCATTGCAAGTATTGGAAGGAGCACTAGATGAGATGATTCATCAGCTGATTATTGATGAACATGGAGAAACAATCTCAAGTGTCGTTACAACCAGCAAATAAACAACTGTGTCCTCTGCATGGCCTTCACAGGATCCACTGCTTGTTTGACTTGAGAGGGGTCTGCCGAATTCCGGTCATGCTGCCAAGCTTAGTTTTCACTGATACCACATTTTTTTTGTTTGTTTCTTCATTATCTTTCTATCTTGTCAGTCAATGTCAAAAATTCTGTTGAGGTTTACTCCGCTCAATTCAGAATGATAACGAGATGACGAGCGACAAGATTACGTCAACTTTACAAATGGCTCAGACCTCTTTTTATCGCCTCTTCTTCCCCCTCCTTTCCTCATTCTATTCCTCTCTCCCCTTGTCCGTTTTCCAATTCCAGCTCTCCTCTATCAGGAAGTGGTAGGTCATCGCGTATCTCTATTTTCCCCTGTCACACAATGTCATTTACCGAAAGTCAGCCACTAATAGAGTTTCGGGATGTATTAAGTCAATACCAACCTTGACATTAAGCTTTAATGTGAGCTAATGGGGTAGTTCGGTGGTCAGCACTTACATGAAAGGCATTTGTCATTCGCAGAAATGGCCAGGTAGGTCCTATAGGCCTACTATTTATAGATGGTCATCATTATTTAATGAGATGAAATAATGCTGAGCAGCTCAGGCTTTGTTGTAGACTCCATCCATTTCTAGTCCTGAAGGCTGGGTAACATTATACAGTATATACCATTAGGCTGCACTTAATAGTGTTGCATTTCTATTACGTAGTAGGGATGTTCGGACAGCATATAATGTTGCCATGCAGAGCGACATAAATATTAGAAGAAGTTGATACTAAAATGCTGAATGATTAACTTATATATTTGTAGACTAATGATCTGTAAAGGGTTACTGTGTCTCACTGACTAATTCAATTACCCTGTAAAATAGTGTGAGGCCTGAAGTATGAAGTTACAAAGTGCAGTTCATTCGTTTCGCCAGTTAACAGATAAGTGCTCCGTTTTATATCTATACGTTACCTGGGGTAAAGCTAATACTTCCAACTATGTTTCTAAAGAAAAATCTCTGCTTTCTTCTCACAAGACTTCAAACATTATTTCGCTACATTTCTCTATCGTTTTATATTTTACAAGTATTAAGCTTTAAATTATAATTAAAGCTCTAAATACTACAATACGGCGGCACGGTGGCGTAGTGGCTAGCACGTCCGCCTCACAGCAAGAAGGTCCTGGGTTCGATTCCCAACTCGGGCGTTTCTGTGTGGAGTTTGCATGTCCTCCTCCTGCTTGAGTGGGGTTTCTTCTGGGTACTCTGTTTTCCACCTACTATATTTGGCTGTTCCATATTACCCCTAGGTGTGAATAGGTGTTTGAATGGTTCTGTGTTGGCCCTGTGATGGTCTGGTGAGCTATTCAGGATGTGCCCCGCCATAATGTCAGTGCAAGGTCCTTACAACGACAATAAGATGTGTGTGTGTGTGTGTGTGTGTGTATGTGTGAGTGTGTTGCCCTGCAATGGACTGGTGAGGTGTCCACGGTGTACCCTGCCTTCACCCAGTGGCTGAGATAGGTTCCAGCTTTGTTTCGACCCTATTAAGATTAAGTGGTTTGGCAGTTGAGTGAGTGATTTAGATTTATGCGTTATGTGTTTACCTTAGCTAATATCTCTCAGCTAACACTTTAGCCTTACCTATTTTTAGGTAAGACCTAATTAGCTGTCTAAACGTTTTTTATTATAATAGGGGAGAGGCGGGCTAGTTGATACACCCCGTCTCACAGCTCTCAGAATGGAACAATACAGAACAATGCTGCCATGGATCGTTCACTGAATAAATTGCTTAGTTTGTGTAAGCAGATCAAGAGGTTTGGGACAAGAGAAGCATGCGAGTTGCAGAAGAGACTGATTCGGACACCTGAGAGTGAAAACAGCAGAGGAAGGTTTGTGTCTGCATTGCGATAATACTATAAAAATTGCCCAGAAGGTTTCTTGTCTTGATTTCTGCTTATCTAAATCAGTTTTCAGCCTGTGCCTGTTCGATAGATAACAGCAGGGTCGTATTGTGTTTTTCACACCTGATGCCTCAATTTTACCAAAAAAACAAACAAACAGGGCTACCACGACCCCAGAGGATGTAATGCAAAGAGCTGCCCATGAAGTTACAGTAACATCAATTTGTCAATTACATTCGTGTTTATTGTTTACAAATGAGTAAAAATATATATGTTATAAAAAAATACTAAGCTACAGATGAAAGCATTTGTTATTACATATTTCTTTCCTTCTTCCAAGCATTGGTCTATCAATAAAACTAAACTATCCAACCTGGTGTATCAACTTACCCACCTAGTAAGGGCGGTTGATACATTTGAAAAGCTGTTTGTAAAGGATCACCACACCAAATTTATTGACCCAAAATGTCTTTAATGTTTCACGGACGTACCAGATAGCTTCTATGTTCTTTTTAACTATTTACAAACCCAGAATAGTATTTATTTTTCAGCCCAGAAAACATGAAAGGTGTATCAACTAACCTGCCTCTTCTCTGAAAGCAATTTCTTTGCAGTAAAGGACCTTCATCTTACATTTAAAAACATGAGTTACTTTGGGAGTAAACCTCTGAATGAAAATCATTGCTGCCATTCCTAAAACATCAAAAGGACCACATGAAAAGGTAAGTTAACTTATTTGTTATTAATTGCTTGTATTCAGTACTCCATATTCATATATCCCTATATACTTTAAAGATTTTTTTTCTGTAATGTCTAAGCTGATTCTATTTGCAGGCAGACCCATGAAAAGATAAGATTTAAGGTGTCAGGTGTCTGTGGCTGCTGCAGATCATATGGCTTCAGGTACTTTTCTTTATCAAAAAGAAGCTTTCATGTGATTTGAAGCTGTCTGGAATTTCACGGCTGCATTTTGGAGATAACTATGAAATAAAACATTTTGGGTGATGAGCTGCTTTTACTTTTATCATCACATGAATGTTATGATATTTTCAGCTGTGAGTAATGCCAGGGTAACACGAGCTTTTTAGCGGCATTAATCATTATGTACAATCACAAACCACATCATATTGTAAATTGACATTTATTAGTCAGTACCTGGCATGGTGATACTCAACTGCCCTTTGTTATAAATGACAAAATGTTTGTTTGTCTGTGTGTGGCTTCTGTGATGGGCTTCCATCTTTTCTAGAGTGTTCTCCAGGATATGCTCTGGATCCACCACTAATGTGACCATGACAAAGCACTTACAAATATTTCATGTATATTTAAATAATTAAAAAATTATATTCATTCATTCATTTTCTGAACCGCTTATTCCTAATTAGGGTCGCGGGGAGGCTGGCGCCCATCTCAGCCGAC
>JBCNYG010000007.1:14167760-14179713 GCA_039654305.1 Porochilus rendahli | reverse complement strand
GAGTCGGCTGAGATGGGCGCCAGCCTCCCCGCGACCCTAATTAGGAATAAGCGGTTCATAAAATGAATGAATGAATGTTTGAGTTATTATATAATAGTTTATTATATTTTTGATTAGTCAGCTGAATTGTACCAATTTATTTTATACCTCAATTCCTAAAATAACGTCCATTTGGACCTAATGTGTTCTTTCTGTTATTAAAAAAACTCTATGGCTCTAATAAGCAATTAAATTAATACTGTAGTAAATAATAAGCATAATAACAAACACTCGGTCACTCACTCCCTCGCTCACGGTTTGCCAAACTGCTTAATCCTACTAGGGTCACAGAGAGGCTGAAGCAAATCTCATCCAACACTGGACAGAGGTGGGGTACACCCTGAGCAGCTCGCTAAACCATTGCAGTGCCAACAAACACACACACAGTGATTCACACTCACACCTAAGAGCAATTTGTAACATCCAAACAAGCCTAATGTGTACGTCTTTGAACCGCTTGATAAAAACGGATAACCCGGAGGAAGCCCACGTAGGTGTGGAGAGAACATGCAAACTCCAAACAGAGCCTAAGACTCGAACCCAGGACCTTCTTGCTGTGAGGCAGACGTGCTAACCGCTACGCCACCGTACCACCCTCATAATAACAAATATAAATCATACTAGAAGTTCTCAAAGAGACGTGGAGTGCTTTGAGGGGCAGTTAATCCAAGTCTATACAGTCGGCTTGTATGTGTTTTGGTAATCTCTCCAGGCCTGTTTATTCCTGTATGGAAGCTACCGAGCCCAACCAAAGCGGCTCTCTCAACCTTCCTACAATCAAGCCACGCATGTGCTACCACATAAATCAAGTCGGCCATGGAGTTTGAGGAGGGCTACCGAGCCCAACCAAATATCGGCTTTAGCATTCATGGCAGGAAAGCACAATTAGTGTTGCTGTTCGTCTGCGAAAATAAATGTGTGCTGATGAGAGGGTGTATGGAATTTATATTGAAGTGAAATCAGCCTCTGGTTGTAAACTGTTTAAGAGCCCCTGCACCGAGGTACAGATGTGCATCTGTATTGTACAGGAAAATGACTCATACAGTAAGAACAAAATAATCTCATTCGCTATTCAACAGACCGGTTCAACAAACAAATAAAGATTAAAAACAAACAGGTGTGTTACCTTCAGCATTTACAACCATTATCCCTATAACACCTTTGTGGGCCTGAATCCTCTTCAGTGTTTCCTCAACTTCAGCCTGCAACACATACAAGAGAGGAAAATACACACTAACAATCAAAATGAGCCTGGATCCTTGATCTCTGTGTTATTTATCTCCATTCAGTAGAACACATATTTATTTAATTCATGTTCAGGTACAATTTTAAAGATTCAACTGGAAACAAAGTATTTAAAAGACACTGAGCTCCAGTACAGGATATAAAGAGACTTTAAATAGGAGAGATTCGACTTCATGTCTAATCAGTGTATTAAAGACCAGACTGTACCATGACTCCCTGCTCTCCTGTGTTGTGGCTTTGTGTTGCTGCGTAGAGACGGAAGTGTGAAGCAGGAAACAGTAGAACGTTTTTACTATTAAAGTCAATCTCTCTCTCTCTCTCTCTCTCTCTCTCTCTCTCTCTCTCTCTCGCATCCTGCAAGAGAAATTAGGGGGGTGTTATAATTAAAGAAAAAAAGATTTTACAATTATACTCATCACTCTTTTAGCTACCAATTTAAATGGAGTCCAGCCATTAGAAACATGGTTTAATCCACGTCATTGTAAGAATTTTTAAAACCAATTACATTTTTTTAAACCAAATCCTTTATTAATATCCCAATGGTGAAGCATGTGGCACTGCAGTTTCACACTTCTAGAGTTAGATCCTAGATGTCGAGTTATTATCCGTGCAGCATTTCACATGTTCTCCTCTTAGGAATGTAAGTTCCTCTGGGATCACTGGTTCCTTCCCACCCCACAAAAACATTTTGTTTTGGATATGTATCCTGAACCCAACCAGGAGGACAAAGCAGTTACTGAAGACGTGTGGGCCAATCAAAATTTTGGTGCCACTTGTATCATGTTTATATCAACCCCTAACACTCTTTCAGGGCTTTTATTTTGAAATATTAACACAAAGAGTCGCTGTGTTCACACTGTGGAGTATTACTGTATTAATGCGAGTGCTAGTGGGGTTCTGTTAGGATTTTTAGGTCAATGAATTGGTTTGGTTTTGGATTTAATGGTTTTGGACAGATAGGAGATGAGAAGGTGGATGTGAGAGTGCTCAGTCCGGTGGCTCTGGACTCGCTGTGCACGTGTGCTGCGACTCTGAGGCCAAAACAAAAATCCCAAACACAAAAAGTTGTTGCAAGTTGGAGCCGAAGTGCCTTTATCCACATAACCGGTGAGGGTCTGCGTTTTCAACATCATGTTCCATAATTCATAAGTCAGTCATTTCGTACACGTGCAAAAATAAAAACAGTCATATAAATAATAATAATTCATAATACTGAGAGGCTCTTTCATATGTATAAACTACTCTCTCATAATTATAAACTACTATCTCATAATTATAAACTACTATCTCATTTATAACCTACTCTCTTATATTTATAAACTACCATCTCATTTATAAACTACTATCTCATAAACTACTCTCTCATAATTATAAACTACTATATCAATTTTAAACTACTATCTCATAATTATAAACTACTATCTCATAAAGTACTATCTCATAATTATAAACTACTCTCTCATAATTATAATCTATTACCGCATAATTATAAACTACTCTCTCATAATTATGAACTCTCATAATTATAAACTACTCATATCTATAAACTCTCATATTTATAAACTACGCTCTCATATTTGTAAACTACAATCTCATAATTATAAACTACTATCTCAAATTTATAATCTACTCTCATATTTATAAACTACTCTCTCATAATTAAACTCTCATAATTATAAACGACTCTCTCATATTTATAATCTACTCTCATATTTGTAAACTACTATCTCATATTTATAAACTACTCTCTCATAATTATAAACTACTCTCTCGTAATTGCGCCTCACTGCCAGATGGTCCTGGGTTCGAGACCCAGGCTTTGCAGTGGTGTATCTTTATGGAGTTTGCATGTGCTCCCTGTGCCTGCGTGGGTTTTCTCCGGGTACTCCGGTTTCCTCCCACAGTCCGAAAACATTCATATTACTCTGTTCCAAATTGCCCCAGGTGTGAATGTGAATTGTTGGTTGTGTTTTGGCCCTATGATGGTCCTTTAACCTGTTTAGGGTGTACCCTGCCTTCCCACAGAGTCGGCTGAGATAGGCCCCCGGCCCTAGTAGGATTAAGTGGCTCAGCGAATAAATGAATGCATGAATATAGCATAATTATGGCTTATTAAGATATAACTTTGAGAAAACATTTTAATAATTTTGAAATATTAAGTCATAAGTCATTACTGTGAGATTAAAAATTATGCGTAATTATGCGATAGGATCGTTTATATATGAGAACCATTTCAACATTGACGCCCTGGACAGAAACAAGGGCCGCTGGTGAACAATCAGTTCCTTGGTTTTTGTCACAGCGAGATGATTCCATTCTGCTTAGTTACTAGTTACTAGATTCTGTTTATCTCATGAGGTTAATGTTTACTGTGCAGGTGAGTGCCGGTGTGTGTGTTTACATGGAGCAGAGAGCAGTGCATTCGTGTTGGAGAGTGAAGGATGTGAGGATGCTGTCCTCACTGAGAACTATTTAACCCTCAGTTTTAGTCACACCGTCCAGTGTTGGAGTTTGCACAGGAATGGAAAAACACTCATATGGAGCAGAGAACTGAACAGCGCTGAAAAGACGGGTAATGTGATTATATTCCGTGGTTAATGCTTTGAGGATATTTGTGACCCATCACAGCAAAGACGGTATTCGTTTGGAAATGATTAAATACTTGGTTGAAATTTAAATGTGATTTTCTTCAGAGTTGCTTAAAAGGCTGAAAATTCCTGGCCGGTTTTGGTTAGTTATTCCAAAACTAACAATATATGTTAGAAGATTTGGGGGTTTTTTTATAGCTTAGGGTATCAGCTACAAAATGATTCCAATAACTCAAAATCATTTCCGACTTAATACCCACTTTGCTGTGATGGGTCACCTTTCAGGTGTCTTGGGCCCCTTCTCACGCCTGTCCTCAGTAAGTGTATTAGCAAGGCTACTCCCCCTATATAGCTTGAGTTCACAATCATGTATTGTTGTTAGTTTTCAGAGAATTTTGAAATGAAGATTGATTAAATTTTCTTTTTTTGTAATGTCACTCACACTCATATTTTTGTTTTCATAAAAAAAAACACAAGCATCACTGCATATCTTTTTCGTCCTTGCCTAAATACCTCAAGACCTTAACTATGACCGTACACAAGATTAGGGACTTCTGGCGTAAATTTAATTGTGAGGCTGTTTGAAATGGCTCAGAGACCTTACTAATGTAACGCCCGTCATGGTGGAATTCCCCTACTGCATTTTTACTGATGTACAAGAAAAAATCTAGCTCATTTAACTTGGTATTCCAATAATTCAGAAGTAATAAAATAAAAAGTTTATACTTACAAAAAAGTGCCTACAACCTTTGCACAGTACTGCACTTGGGAAGTTTCCATTATTCCCTTAACCAAAGTATCTCTTGTGTGTAGAAAACATATAAATATCAAATAGCCCTTCTCTGTACTGACTTTTTTCTTACAAGCTGGAGCTTATCATCACTGAGCAGCTCTTTGTACTGATATGTTTTAGCTATGAGATCGTGAAAACCAGGACCTGATTGAGTGCTATTTTATCGAAATACCGTTTTATGTACATTGGTAACTACGGAGTGAATATCTAAGTGTGGTTTTTATTTTATTGAAAAGGGAACGCTCTACCGTTGCCATTAATCCCAGGAGGGTATATCGCCTCAAAGCCTCCATTTTTTCGACCCCTCTCTCTTCACCTGCAGGCAGTGAGCCTGGCACTGGGCACTGAACATGCGGTTCTACTCACAGCCCCCGGGACTGTTTACACCTGGGGACATGGCAGGTGAGAGTCAGCATTCAGAAAGAAGGGACTAAAATCGATTTCCAATTTTCACATCTTTTTTTATTGTTATTATAATTTTTATTGTAAAAAAAAGAGGGGCTGGTGCACGAGAAACTGTCGATAGCACCTCTGATGTAAATGTTAAATAAAATAAATTACTTCTTACACTGCATCAAATTGGATAGAATTATCTTGTAAAAGATAATTCTATCCAGTTTGATGCAGTGTAAGAGGAACAAAACTCTCAAAAATCCCCATCCTGGCATTCTTATCTCTATGAGCGTCGTGCTCGCTCCTGTTCGGTTTATTATTTATTCAGTGTTGCTGGTTGTTGACAGC
Organism: Porochilus rendahli; assembly: GCA_039654305.1. Taxonomy (NCBI): domain Eukaryota; kingdom Metazoa; phylum Chordata; class Actinopteri; order Siluriformes; family Plotosidae; genus Porochilus; species Porochilus rendahli. Next base: position 14,174,307 of record JBCNYG010000007.1, on the reverse strand, counting down.
TTTTGAATACTTATATTACCTGCACTTATTCATACAATTCTAATTCCTGTGTGTAAAGCCTCTGTATTCTTGTCTTTTTTTGCACTATGACCCTTTAAAGCACACTGTTAAATGGATAAATCGATGATAGTGTTGTCGTGGTTTGTCTCGTTGCTTTGGCAGTCATGGTCAGCTGGGTCATGGTACTCTGGTGTCTGAGGATGAGCCTCGAGCAGTAGAGGCTCTGTGGGGAGTCCCCATGAAATCTGTCGCTGCAGGAGGCTGGCACTCAGCGTGCACCAGTGGTAAGTGCCATATCTGCCTAATTATTCATCATGTTTCATAGGAACGGTGTACTCTTTAATGAATATCAAATAAGAGATACACATTTAACACTGACAGATATACTGCATCCTGTACCTTTGTGGAACGCATGTGTGCGTGTTCGTCACATCAAATAAAATAACCTGTCAGAGAAACTTTAAAAAGGCTTTTATTTTCGGAAGCCTGTGTAAGAATACAGGAGTAAAGCGTCAGTAAAGTTCCTGTTGGGATTGAGAACAATGTTTCTGAGCAAGGCGGATAGAGCTTGTGATTTGCTTGAACAGTCGGGTTGATGTATTGCTATATTTTCCAGTATGGAGCTTAACACTGCAATAAACGGTTCACTTTCAACTTAAAAAACCTAAAGGGGTACCCGGACAGCGCAAACCTCCGCCAAGCCAGAAAAGAAAGTGTTCAGTACCTACTCTGGGCCGTCTGTAACACCACACTTCAAATCCTATCTTAATATAAAATAATCTTTTTTTTTTTAATTCCTGGATCTTGAATTCGATCAGGATCACCACCAAAATCTAACGTTGTGTTACTTGTGCCGTACTCCACCCCAAAATAAACAATTCTTCACCACAGGCTCAGTGGGTATCACTGGATTGAACAGTCCTTATAAAAAAATAAATAAAAATCGGTAATATCCACCTCACCTTTGGTGCATAATTAATTATCCCCCAGATCATTAATAAACCAATCGGATCACACCAATCATGTGTAGTGTATGTTACCTAGTTGTAATTCTCATGGGGTCTTTTTTGATGACTCTGTGCTCACATGATGTGATTTCTGTGTATAATTGGCAGTGGTTTGCTTTCCTTTTTTCCCTTTCTGTCCTGTATGTCCCCTGCCTGTGATTTTAACTTTTTGTTCGAATATGTACCAAAATAAACAGCAAACAAACCAAGGGACCTCATTCCTGATTCCTCATTTCGGCTGAGCTGATCCATCAGGCAAAGCTCTCAGTTTACCAGTCCATTTACATTTCTACCCTCGCCTAGGGTCACGAGCTTTGGGTAGTGACCAAAAGAACAAGATTGCGGATAAAAGTGGCCGAAATGAGCTTCCTCCGCAGGGTGGCAGGGCTCTCCCGGGAGCAGCTCGGAGTAGTACTGCTGCTCCTCCGCGTTGAGACGAGCCAGTCGAGGTGGCTCGGTCATCTGATTCGAATGCCTCCCGAACGCCTCCTTGATGCGGTGTTTCAGGCGTGTCCGACCAGGAAGAGACCCCGAACACGCTGGAGGGACCAGGTCTCTCGGCTGGTCCGGGGAAAGGAAGAGCTGGAGCTGCATTGTGCAAGGGTGGGGTATTTAACCAGATGTTTTAATGTGCACAGCTGGAGGAGATCTGTACGTATGGGGCTGGAATGAGAGCGGCCAGATTGGTCTGCCATCTAAAGGCCTCAGAGAGGAGCGTCAGAGAGAAGAAAACGTTGGTGAGTCAGACTTAAACTCTTCTCTCACTGTCTGTATGCTTCTCTTTTTGATGTACACTGCACCTGTTTGTGTACAGAAAAAGAGAAGCAGAAGAGAAACCCTAAGGAGGACGAGGGCACCAGGAGCGTGTTCATCTCGATTCAGGCGTTCCCAGCACTGGTGGACGTATCAGAAGCATCTGAAATTAACAAGGTCAGCTGTGGATCCCGTCATACAGCCGCCATCACATGTAAGATCCTGTAACGTCCGTCAATCTTGACTTTCTATTTTATTGAATCTGAATGTGGTGGTTTTATTTTTATGCATTTATTTCTTCAGGCACTGGTGATCTTTACACCTGGGGATGGGGTAAGCCATTTTACGTTCTCCTTTGTGGAATAATAATTATAATAATAATAATAATAATTCGAGTGGACTGATCTGACGAGCTCCTGTTTTCGTTCTGACACAGGTCTGTATGGCCAGCTGGGTCATGGTTCAAGACGCAGTTCAGATGAACCGAGAATTGTGGAGTTTTTTTCAGGCGGTGGAATGTGTGTGAAGGATGTTATCTGTGGATTATGGAACACGTTTGTGGCAGCAGTTCCAAAGGGCTGCGTGCCATCGTGACCCACGCATATAGTACAGGACCATGTCTCCTGTTTAAGGAACATTCACTGTTTGTGCACTCAGGAACCCAGAAATAAAAGATAGGTACAAGCATTTATCAAATATACAAGTACATGTCCAAACGAACATGAGAAATAAAAATTAAACACAGAAATTGAAAATCTTTTTAAAGATACAATTACAAAAGCAAATGAAATGCAAATGGATCACATGTTACAGTAGTTCTGCTGGGTGAAGAGCAAAGTGTCTGCTGGGTGAAAAGAAGCTAGATGTTTAAAAAGGGCTCTGGTTCTCAATAATCTTCACAGCACAATCTTGAATGAACTGGAAAGTACAATATTTAGTTACATAATGGAACAGCAAACATGAAAGTACCTGCGGGTAAACAATCAAATACGGTACAATTAGGTTTCTTACCTAACAAAATCCGGAGACCTGGAAATAACATGCTGGAATTCAGAGAGGTTTACAGTCCCATCTTTATCAATGTCTGATTCCTCAAGAATCTGGGTATGAAAAAAATGAACAGACAGCTTCTTCAGGTCTCGTACAGCAGCGAAAGAACAAAACGTCTAACTGTAATAACGGTAACGATTGCTGTGTGTGCAGTGCATATTCACATTGTTTATGAGCTGACTCATTTCATCAGACGTGAGTCTTGTGTCTGCAGACTCCCCAGTCAGACGGTTCACCAACTTCTCAAGATCTCCATGATCAAGTGTGCCATCATCGTCAAAGTCTGAGATGATAAAAATAATTGTCAGGCAATTCTTCATATTTAATTCACTCATATGAAACTGTTGTATTGCTAATATTTAACTGGATTTTGGCTGACTTCTCGGCATAACGTTTAGTAACATGCATGGTTGGTAAAGCCTCAAAAGAAGAGGAAATAAAAGTATTGAATATCATTAGACACTCACTGGTCACATTATGAGAAACATCCCCTCTTAGCCTTCATTTGGCAGCAGTACAATTTATAATTTTCTTGCAGATACAGGTCAAAAGCTCATGTTAAAATTCAAATCAAACATCAGAATGGAGACAATGTGAGTTTCATCATGGCATGGTTTTCACTATAGAGCCAATTCAGATACACTCAAACCAGCTTTTCTGACACCAACCCAGCTATAGTTAGCCACAGAGATTACATTGTTACCATGCATTTCCTGAGCTGGCATTCCTAATAAAGTGGCCAATAAGTGAAACACATTTAGTAAAAAGACAAAAGAAAATTACCAAAAATTCGGAAAGCATAGTGTGATTTGATTTCAAGCGTTGCTGAATCGCTGAAGGCACTCAAGAGGTCCAAGAAGTCTTCAAAGCTTAAGCTCCCATCTTTCAACTCTGAAGTGGAGAAGACGTGGCAGATCCTTTGTCGAAAGGGATTGGACTAGATGATAGGTAAAGTATTGCACAGAAAAATCCAGTGATGTTGGGTAGAGATTACATACAAATAGCAGGAAAGTCATTCAAATAATGAAGTACATTTATTAAATAATGGGAGGTTCAATGATTACATTACTGAAGACTACAGGATATCACCTGACATGTAGGAATTGTGAAACAATTAAAGAAAGTGGTGAATAGCAGTTTTTGTTTAAGCCGGATTGTGATGGTCTAATAACTCAAATTTCAGATTCTGCAGTGGGTATTTTCAGTAGGTGCTGTTCATTCCTGTACATGTTTCTACCCTGATCCCGACTCAGATGATCAACAGGCCCATACGGACGACTGAAATCTAGTGCAACATCACCCGAAACACACAATATTCCTTTATTTTTACTTACCTTGAGTTCAGGCAAATCACAGATTTTATCCCTGGATATCCGAGAATTCAGTTGTTGCCTATCATTTTTATCCAGGAGTTCAGTGAATCTTTTATGCGCCCTACACAACAGATTATTACCAGACAAACAATAAAAATTAAACTGTACTCTAGTGAAGATATGAGTTGTGAGAGATTGACTGTTGATGATTAATGCTTTGTTGGGTAATATTACTATAAACCAAAGTTCTTAAGTTATCAAAATTAAGCATAATTACTTCCCAGGTCGAAGCTCAGAATGAGACAGTAATTGAAGGAATCCATGTATTTGAATGCATTTATAGTATGTTTTGTTTACTTACAACAGGATTTCTTGTTTGGTGAGGAATGTGAGCTCCTAAACATACAAAACAACAGTTAGCTTAACGTTACCAAATCTCCCAGGACAAGGACCGCTGTGTTTATATCAAAAAGCAGTTTTCTCGGTGTGGATTTATGGGGAAATTATGTCATAAAACAAACATGAACTTTTTAAAAACAAGAATATAAGCAGTTCCTAACCTGACACAGACAGGGACCGTTTTGCGATGTACGAAGATGTCAACAGTTAACATAGCTAGCTTTCTAACACACCCCTGAACCAAAGAGTATAAATGTAATGTTTACCTGATACTCAGACAGCTGATCCTTCGGTAACTTAGAGGCTGTTGTACCCATGACGACAAAACAGTTTCTTATTGTTAGACGAGTACAGTTTGTTCTGGTTGTTTTGAAGAAACAAACTTTACACTCAGACGAATCCAACTTCCTCTTCCTGCCTACGTGAGAGTTTCCATGGAAACGTATTTGCATAGGGCAAAGGTCAAAGTCATACGTGCTTTTATTTCATTATTAAAATAAACAAAAAAATTTGACAATAAATAAAAAAATTATATATAACTGATGTTTGATAGATTGGCAGTTACAAAATATAAACCTGTGAAATCAAAATAAACTTTTTATTTGCTTTTAACTAATGAAATATTTAAAATCTATCATAATGAGATTTTTTATTTAAAATCTCAGTTGTGTTTTATTAACAGTGTAAGGCTTTGTGAATTGATTTAAAGCATTTTAAAAGTAATAAACTATCTAACATGTTTCTTTTAAAACTACTGGCCCTTTTTTACTTCTGTATTCTCCTTTTCTCCACTTCATTAATCCAAGCACACATTTAATCACATATATATATATATAAATACATTCCTCCTAATATTTGCAGACCAACAAACACCAGTCAGCTGTAAAGTGTGCTTAGAGCAAAGCTTACAGTATCGTGTACAGTTAATGACTTCTGTGTATAATACTGACAAAAATTTGATCTCATCTTTGTTTTTATTATAAATACTACTTATGGAAGGCGGCACAGTAGCGTAGTGGTTAGCATGTCCGCCACACTGCAAGAAGGTCTTTGGTTCAAGGCCATTTTTGTGTAGAATTTGCATGTTCTCTCTGTGACTGTTTGGGTTTTCTCTGGGTACAGTTTCCTCCCACAGTCCAAAGGCAAATTGGGTTAACTGACTTCTACAAATTGCCCCAAGTGAATTTTGTGTATGTTGGCCTTGAGATGGACTGGTGAGCTATTCAAAAAGTACCCGGTCTTTGCCCAAAGTTGGCTGAGATAGGCTCCAGCCTCACAGCAACCCTAGTGAGATTAAGTGGTTCAACTAGTAAATGATTAATAAAGACAGTTAACATAACCAGGCAATTATTATTATTATTATTATTATTATTATTATTATTATTATTATTATTATTATTATTATTATCTTATGAACTACAGTCCAAAATAATATATGACCAAATTTCACTGGAAAAGCTTATGGGGGATATTGCGCTCACTTGAGCTCGTTTACCTGTGGGAGCATGAATGCAAATGGAAGCATCAGGAAAAAAAGTGGATGAAATCAGTCAAATTTTAAAAACGGAGGCTCATGAAGTGATGAAGGAGTGAAAAAGACGTGAGCTCGGACATGATGTCCCAGAGAGTTGAAATCTGTGAGGTCACAGAGATCAAGTGATGAGGTCATAAGAAAAAAGTAATGAAGTGATGTCACAGATTATGACTTGTAACCTTAAAAGGAAAAAAGTGATGTAAGACTAACTGTGATATGTATACAGGATAGTTTGCTTGCAGGACGACATAATAATAATAGTAATAATTGTGGCTTAGTGGTTAGCACGTCCGCCTCACAGCAAGAAGGTCCTAGGTTCCAATCCCAGCTCTGGCATTTCTGTGTGGAGTTTGCATGTTCTCCCCGTGCTCGCGTGGGTTTCCTCCGGGTACTCCGGTTTCCTCCCATAGTCCAAAAAACATGCACAGTAGGCTAATCGGCTGTTCCAGATCACCCCTAGGTGTGAGTGTGAGTGCGAATGGTTGTGTGAC
>JBCNYG010000007.1:14154126-14164230 GCA_039654305.1 Porochilus rendahli | reverse complement strand
TGCATGTTCTCCCCGTGCTTGCGTGGGTTTCCTCTGGGTACTCCGGTTTCCTCCCACAGTCCAAAAACATGCACAGTTGGCTGTTACAAATCGTCCCTAGGTGTGAGTGTGAGTGTGGACGGTTGTGTGTGCTGGTCCTGCGATGGACTGGCGACCTGTTCAGGGTGTACCCCGCCCTCGCCCAGAGTTGACTGAGATAAGCGCCACTAAAGTGGTTTAGAAAATGAATGAATTAATAATAATAATAATAATAATAATAATAATAATAATAATAATAATAATAATAATAATAATAATATAATCTGAGTAAAAAAACAGGGGTTTCAAGCTCAGACCCTTAGTTATTATTGTTGTTGTTGTTGGGTGTGTTGAAGGTGTTTTGTGTGTCGGCTGCTCGGGGAGTGTTGATGTCGGGCTGTTCTGCTCCCACGTGTCCGCGCTGTGTCTCTCTCCTGTGCGAACATGGCGGATCAGGAGCTGACGGAGCAGAGTACTCCAGTGGAGATCCTTCAAAACGGAGACGCTCACGAGCCGCACGACGAAACAGATCACACCGAGGACGCGTCAAAGAAGAAAAAGAAGAAGAAGAAGAAGAGTAAAGCGGCGGTCGTAGGTAAAGAGGCCACAATCCTTTCCCAAAGCCGTGTTAGTGCTCGCCGAACTAGCAGTCTGAGTGCTGTGCAGTATTGCGTGCTGCTTCCAAATCCACTGCTAACTTAGCTTGCGATACACTAAAACTGTTCTCCACCAGTTACTCACAGTCCAGAGTCCATAGATTAGGAATAAGTTCGTTTAACTTAAGCAGGAAAACCGTTTGTCTCGTGTTGAGTGTCGTGTTAAACAAGTTTATTTAGTTATTTTTGTACTAAGCACTTGCCTGTAATGGTCACACATGCTAGCTGAAGTAATGCTAGTTAATGTGAAAGATGCTAGCTCATAGTCCTACCGGCAATAACTGACAAAGGCCTCTCTCTCTCTGAGACTGTTTTCCCAGACTGTTAAAAAAACAACACACAGACCATAAACTAGCAGGTTAAACAGAATAAACTGTACAGATTAAACACGATGTAAAACTGTGACTCTCTCAGAGACTCGCACAGTGCTGTAACGCAACCTTACTGTCGTGTTTATTTACATCAACTCGCATTTTACCTCAGAGATATTCACTCAGAGTGCGTTCAGGACTAGTTACACATACACGACCAGGCTAACAGCTGACATGACTGAATAGCAACAACAGCTAACTTTTAAAACTGAATTCTTGCTGATTGGGTCATGGCTGTAAATAACACATCAGTGTGACTTGTTAACCCCTTTAGCTTTAGTCAGCAAACGACACGAGTTGCCCCCAATACCCATTAAAAAAACATGGGATAAATGAAAATAGAATATAGAAGACAAGTGGAGATTCTTCAGATGGCTTTCAGTGGGGTTAATTAAGATCAGGGCCACCGTGGTGCCATTCACATGTGAAAATGGCCTGTCCGCACCACAGGATCCGTTTTAAACCGGTCCGAATCGATCTCGGCCTCGAAATCAGTTCCACCAGGACCCGTTCCTGAGGTTTTCGCCAAAACTCAATCTTGCGTTTGCAGTGCAGACAGAAGAATCGAACTAGAGTCGAACCTACTAAGTATGCACATGAGCTAAGTGATTAAACAAGCAGGAAACTTTACGGTTGACATTGTCACAAAGCAGCGTTACCTAGTAAAATCAATTTAAGGAGGAATCTAAACATTTTTCTACAGCCCCTTGCACATCCCTGATGAGCAAGCCCTCATTTTACTCAAGGAAAAACTCCAGTTGACACGAGGACGCAACGTTGAGAGGAACGAGGCTCAAAAGGGAAGCCCATCCTCATTCGGGTGAAACTGTAAAAATACAAACCATGTAAGAAAACTTTGTTGCAGTCCAACATGTAGTGGTATAACCAAACGGACAACGAAAGTCCTAAATTCTTTGAGACTTTATTATAGATAACAGCAGCACTTCACCGATGTCCTGGTGTGTAGTTGGCCAGATCAGTATGTAGGTTTCTGGGGTATCCTCTTAACGGTATGCCCAGATCTTATGAATTTAGCTGGCAGTGTTTAGACCTCTATCAGGTCCAATATGCTATATGGTTTCTAGAGTAGATACCTTACTGTTTAGTGGTGTTTTGATTCAGTTTATTAGAGTGACAGCCACATGTGGGTTTAATAATCAGGTGTCTGCATCTATTTGATCATGTGCTTTCAGCTCTTATTTTGCCCAAGAGGGTATTATGGGACTGTTTTACGCAGAGTGCAGTCTTACCTTTCTCTTTTCTATTTTTTCTTTTCATTTATTCAAAGTAACTGAGCCGTAGCAGAGAAAACCCCACTGAACTTGATAAAACTAATCTAGGAACATTGGCTGCCGTTGCTAATGCCTTTCCAGCGTTCACGTCCAGTGCACGTTATGGTTAGGTTTGGTTTTACTTGTTTGGACCCACTTGTTTGGATTTTAGATCTTTTAAGTCTATTCTGCTGTTCCAGATGAGGACGGAAGTGAGATACTCACAAAACACATCTCTCCAGAACTGATCTGAATCAAACTTGAAGTGGACAGAGTCAATGATTTTTTTTTATTCTCCCTGATCCACTCTTTGAATTTTATGCCCTTTCGTGCAGGCCTTCTTACCCTGAAATGCCCATCGCTCTGGAATAGAGTAAATCTGGACTCAAAATGGCACAACCTTTTTTCATTGCTGCAAACTCAGATCTTTATGTGCTCAAGAAAAACTACATTTTTTAAAATTCTCACTAAAAACTGGTTTTCTTTTGGCCAGACAGCTGTTTTTACTCCCACACCTGTGTCTATAAATGCTTTTACTCGCATTATTGTGATATTTGATCACGGCTAGTCAGGATTTCTCCCCACACATTTCTTGTGCGTGGTTGACAGTTTAACCCTATACTTTCAGGTTTTAAAAATAAGAGACAGAGAGAGTAATTCCAGCAATCTCCCTAGTTGCTTGATTTGCTTGATACAGGCCAATGATCTGACCCTACTTAAAAGTAGAGATATCTTTTGCATGAAGGTTGGTCTTGTAGGATGGTTACTTAAGAACCTACTCTGCATCAGTTAGGGTGAAAAGGACTGTTGCCCAAAAAGTGTATTACTGCACTGATCATCCACTCAAAGGGTGTTAATTATTTCTCTTTAATTCTATTCTAAAGATCTTTTATTTTTTTTTTGGCCAGGCAGTGTCTAGACATGAACAGGTAAATTTTTTTTCTAACTTTCCTCAAATGTGCCCAGGTTAAAAATGCTGTAATTTGAACTGGTGAATTACTGCTAGCATTTGATTACTGCATTTTAAAAATCATTTAAAAATATTCGTTTGAATTAACAAATGTGTTCATGTTTTTTGCCCAGCACTACTTTACATAAATCAGCTATCATTAATAAAATACGCTGGTGAACTGGATTAGATTTGACATAATGATTGAACATTTCCAACAAATATCGTCTTCCGTAAAATATACACTTGAATTATTTTTTAAACTTTATTTGTTATCTGTGGAACAGCATGCAACAACAGGTTAACAAGCTGTTTTTGACTCTCTTTTATTGTTTGTCTTATCTTGGAGCAAACTATCTAGTAAATTTAGAAAAATTTATTGGTTATCTCATTGTGTTACTATGTTAAAGAAAAGCTCCAGTCTGAAACACATTAAACTTAAGTGTTTATGTTGAAATTATTGTGATTCTGGTGCTAATGTTTTGGCTGGTGCTGTATTTTCATCTGGAAGAAGGCTTTTTGCTATGCGGATGACTGCTAGCTGAAGCAATTTCCAGAAAGAAAAACAAAAAAACAAAGGGGGCTCAAGCAAAAGGATCTCAGACCTAAGAGATTCACGCTTAATTCTATTAAAAACTGCTGCATTCAAGAGTCGGTACATTTTACATTTCTTGTGCGATTGTAATTAACAGGAAATGCAAATGGAGAAGGAGATTCTGACATCCATAAAGTGATAAAGCAGCTGGAGCAGCAGGCTTTGGATGACCAAGAGAAGGAAGAGGATGGCGAGGATGGTATGAATTTCTTTTTTTTTTTTTTTTCCCTGTATCTTATTAATGTTTTTTTTTTGGTGTGTGTGTCTGATGTAATGCTGAATTAAGAGATTTGTACTTTTCCCAACAGCCTAATCTATTGCTGCATAAATAACATTGTTTAGATTTTTAATCTATCTATCTATCTATCTATCTATATATATTTATTTAAACCCTTTTTATAGATGGTGAAGAAACTGAATCGGCTGGAAAGAAGAAGAAAAAGAAGAAGAAGAAGAAAGGGGGTAAGTTATTTCTCAGGTGTTTTTATGTACATGATGTTCTGGTTTAACAGCATAAAGCCCAACAATTCATTAATTGTGTAATTTGTTCTATTTAGGAAAGGTTCAAACAGATCCTCCGACTATCCCCATCTGTGATCTTTATCCAAGTGGAATTTTCCCCAAAGGGCAAGAATGTGAACACCCACCTTTACAAGACGGGTAAAGATCAACAACGGCTCGTTCTAGTTGTTTTCTATTACCTGATGCATCGGAAAGAATAAGCGCTTCATGGTGACGTTGTCCTGTGTTCCACTCAGACGTGATTCCGCGTGGAGAATGAGCAATGTCGATAAGCGTGCATTGAATCAGGCCAATGAGGAGGTATGGAATGATTTCAGACAGGCCGCAGAGGCACATCGGCAAGTCAGGAGCTATGTCATGAGCTGGATTAAACCTGGCATGACCATGATTGACATCTGGTAAATTCATGGTATTATTTCTGCCTTGGAGGCATTTCCTCAGTGTGGTACGGTTCAAGACTAGTGAAACATTTGATGTTATAACCCACTGCTGTGTTGTTGTTGTTGTTTTTGTTGTTGTTTTTTTTTAGTCAGAAGCTGGAGGACTGCTCTAGGAAGTTAATTAAAGAGAATGGGCTGAATGCTGGCCTTGCTTTTCCTACTGGCTGCTCCCTCAACCACTGTGCTGCCCACTACACGCCTAACGCTGGCGACCCCACAGTGCTCCAATACGATGACGTTTGCAAGATTGACTTTGGAACGCACATTAATGGTCTGTAGATTACAGATAAGGGCGGTGTATAGTGCATCTGCTTGTTCTGTTACTGTCCTGTAGTTCCACTCTTTCTTTAAGTTCAGTCTTGACTTTCTTTCATGCAGGTAGAATTATTGACTGTGCCTTTACTGTCACTTTCAACCCAAAGTATGATAAACTGCTGGAAGCGGTTAAAGATGCTACAAATACTGGAATAAAGGTAAAACTTACTGAAATGAAGATGATTACTATTTTCCTTTGGATCATAGTTCAAGGTAGTCTGCGTCATGTCAAGTAGCTTTATTCCACACATTGAATGGTTTACAATTTGATCATATTTACTATATATGAGCATATGTGTGTGTGTGTGTGTCAGTGTGCAGGAATTGATGTACGTCTTTGTGACATTGGAGAATCCATTCAGGAAGTCATGGAGTCTTATGAAGTGGAGTTGGATGGAAAAACCTACCAAGGTATCTTATTTTGTGTTACAGTTCAACTGATTGCCAATAAAATTAGGCACAAAAACAGGCTACCAGGTTTACAGGGACGTTCCATGTTGCTTCGTGTGTGCATGTGAGGGCCAGGGTGTGTGCTTTGTGTCAGTCAATAAATCCACAGACCAAAAATCAAGTCTCTGTCTGTAGACACAAGAAAAGGGAGTTGACTTCACACCTCCTCAGAGCTTAAGTCCACAGAGTAGGAAAGGTTAGCACTCCTCACGAGATTTATAAGAATATTTTGATAACCAGTAACGATATATATCTGAAACATGGAAATTTTTACAAGATAAAGTTCATTTTAATAAATAATGCATGTGGTTTTCACCGTTTTATTGTGTGGTAGTGTATCTACACTCTGTCTCGGTGGTGTAGTACAGCAAAAATATGTGTTAAAATGTAATCGATCTGTGTGATTATCTGTATTACCTATTATTATATGTATTTTGTGCAAGACCAAAACCCAGAGGAGACAGTGTGGTCACCAAAGGTATTTGAAATTGGAATTTTGCCCTTGGAAGTCCTCAAATAACAAAACAGTAACACTTAGTTAGGTTTTTATCTTGGCGGGGATTGCACGTTCTGTTGTTTTGAAGATGGAATACACTCTTGTAAATCCGGCATGGTTTTAGTAGCAGTTTTTTTTACAGATGCACAAGATCTTTCTCCTCAAATAAACACTGTACGAAGTAGATGAAGCAGGCATGTCACAACTCTTTGAAATAGTAGCACCATACTGAAGCTGAATTGGTAGGGAGGTAGCACTTTACAGGTGAGAATCGGATGTGACTAATATTGGGGGAGGAAAAACTTTTTTCGTCCTTTTTTTTTTGTCTTTTTTTTTTGTAATTTGCAAATGTAGAAATTGGAAGTTTGTTGTGGGCGCACCACAGTCCAAGCCTTCTGTGTGCCAGTCAGGTTTATCTTAGTGATACAGGTCACACAGAAACCTTTTGGTTCATCAGTACAGCTGGTGAGAGTTTGTGCACAACATTTCATAAACAAAGTGTATTTATTTTGGTTAGCACAAAATGTTTTTTGAGGTTTATTCACTGGTTAAATCGGTTTTAAAAAATACCAAAAATTACAACAATTCAATAGTTTTAAAAAAGCAATTTAAAATATTTTATTCAGCATTTTTAAAAGTGAGATGCCTTTTTGATTATCTTGTATTTTTTTTTTTTTTTTTGGGGTAAAAGAAAGTGCATCAGATTCAGTACATTTGGGTACCAAAAAATTTGAAGTCACGTGCTATTTGGCCACCCAAAAATTTAGTTGGCTCCTGATAGTTTTTATTATGGTAGCCTAGTTAAAAAATAAATAATAATTATTATAATTAATTAGTAAATCAGTCCCTGGTCTAAGAGTATTTAACATTTTAATGTTAAATGTTCTAACCTTTTTTTTTTCTTTCCCCACCTATAGTAAAACCAATAAGGAATCTCAATGGCCACTCAATTGGACAGTACAGAATACACGCTGGGAAGACCGTGCCTATTGTCAAGGGTGGAGAAGCGACCAGAATGGAGGTGAGTGTCACCATCAGCGCACTTGTTTTATGACAAGATCATTTGAAAATGACATTCTGTATGGTGTTTAATTCAGGTTAGTTAATATAATGTAAAAGCATTTTTATTATATAGGCAGCATATAATTGGGGGAAGGGGGGCTTTTAAATGATAGACATCAGTATGTCCATCCATCTGTAATCATTCCAATACCGGGCCAGAACTCAAAAACTGTTTGAAATTTCTTCATCACACTTAGCAGTTACTTCTTCTAGGTAGTGTAGTTGTGCCTCGTATGCTTCTGTGATGAATTTTTTCTGACTGATGATTCTTGTTATATTATTTTCCTAAATGCTCTGACAATAAAACTAATAAATCATACATCTGTGGCAGCTGCAGGGCTGCAAAAAGTTCCTTTATTCATTTCATCTAGTCCAAATGTACTTACGGTCGTCTACCTGTTTTCGCTCTGCATGTGACCTCATTGCATGTGACTAGGATCTTCCTCAAGGCTAGGCACACATATTGCAGGCATATTATTAAGGCTTGCCGGTTACTCACCAGCTAGGAGTATTAAAAACGTTTATCTTTATTGCTTTCGTTAATGACAAGCTGTTTTCTTGCATGTAAGTAAGACATGAAACCGTTGGATATGAGAACACGCTACAGGTCTCTCCACAGTGTGCTCTCTCGTGGACTCCAGCAGTAATCAGGCAGTGTGTCTGACTTAATTTCTCGATAGTTACCTACCTTTGCTGGGGCACGGTTTGTAAATACTGTTCATTTCAATATTAACACATGAGAAAATGGTGCATGGAATTGATAATCAATGTCTTCGTATGATAAATCTATATTATTTGTGATTTTTGCATAAAGCCAGCTATTAATAATTTATTTACAGTTATAACAAATTTATAATTGTCAGTATATTTATAGCTCTGAGGTCTCAGCTGTCTGGTTTTAGTAGTGCCTTCTCAGTGGTGATACTGTGCCCTTTCTGCTGTGCTAAAAATGGTATGTAACCATCTGTATGAGCTAAATAAATAACGATAACTAGCTAAAATTCTTTGAGGCTTTGTTAAATAATTCATGAGACGGCAAGCTGAGTGTAAGACCGTCTTAGACTCTGCCTGCGTGATCTGTTCTGGCACACTCTACCATCACATGGCCATAATGGCAACTCCAGCAGCTCAGGAATGTTCGACTGAATCCTCACGTCAGACTCTTCTCCGATGTAACCAAAATTAAACGCACCATTGTTTTAACGACTAATTTATTTATTTCACCACTAATTTACTTAATGCTGAGGCCATCTCATCAATTAAGCAAAAAAATAATTAATTTATGAAATATGTGAGTGAATGTCACGGTAAAGTGGGTGTTAAGTCAGAAATTATTAAATTAAATAAATAAATAAAGCGTGACTAACCAAAACCTGCCAGGAATTTCCAGCCTTTTATGCAACTTTGGAGAAAACTGTGTTTAAAGTATTTAATAATTTGCGACTTAATTCCCACTTTGCTGTGATGGGTCACACATCTGTGTACCCGTGCAGCTGGAAGTACACGGACAGTCATTAAAAACTTTCGAGACCGTCATTTTCGACATAATTTTTATTCTGGTACCTCAAAGTGGATTTTTGTAATATGGATAATTTGTTAAGCATGTTGGCTTCAAAAAACAACAAGCAAAACTGTCAGGAATAAATTATGCACATCAAAAGCAACAAAACAAAATGGCACCTTGCCAAAATGAAAATCACAGCAGGCAGTGTCGGGTATGGCCTCCGTTTGCGTTGATACAGGCTGTGATACAGCACGGCGAAACCGGTCTCTCTTTCTCGCCCTGGACGTGGCCTGCCGTCAACTGACCCTGTCATGCTGTGGCAGTCAATCAGGTTTCTGATTCCACACTACTTCATTATAGCTCAACCGGGCCACCATACCCATTGCCCGGAGACGTTCACATGATAGACGTGACATTATGACGTGCACTATATTAACAGTAGTGGACAGTTTTGAGCCTTTATACAGGTTTTTCAAACCTCTCCTCGTATTGTGCAGATACACATTGTGTTTTGCTCAAACCGCGTTTGGTCCACTTTTGCAAAGTGACCTGCACATGAGCAACGAAAAATTCATCATTGTCTCACGCGCCCGAGAACGATCTTCAATAAAGCCACAGGGTAAACTCCCAAACCCCCCCTTACAAGTACAGGCATGCGGAAATATCTCTCTCGAAGTTTTTAATGACAGTTCTGTCAGTGTAGAATCATCAGTAGCACACGTGTACATGCAAGTCTTGGGTGTGTCTAAAGAGATTATACGTCTCACTTGTTTATCAGCTGCTGGCAGCGTGGTAGAACGGAGTTCCAAGTTTGACACAAAGCACGTGCAGGGAGGAAAGAAAACAGCTGGGCAGCTCACTCAGAAAAGCTTTGAAGTTTAACGAGTCAGTTGTGTACATTTCGTGTGTTTCACTGGTCCACTGTTTACAGGAGGGCGAGGTGTACGCCATTGAGACTTTTGGAAGCACTGGAAAAGGCATGGTGCATGATGATATGGAGTGTTCACATTATATGAAAAACTTTGAAGTTGGACACGTGCCAATCAGGTAACTGATACACATTTATAAGAAAGCTTCTTACTCACCAGTAAAGAACTACAACTCAAGAAGAACGTACAGTAGACGTACAGATGTACTTTATTATATAACTGCGTAGTTCTGCGAAAGAGTACAAAGAAACTCCAGATATGATTTTAAGTATTACTTTTTGATGCTGGTACACGACAAATAACAACGCTGCATTCAACAGAATTCTAATTTACCCGCAGGAGTTCTGTGCACTGTTGGATGATACCAAGATATGTTCATTCATTCATTCATTTTCCGAACCGCTTATTCCTAATTATGGTCGCGGGGATGCTGGCGCCCATTTCAGCCAACTCCGGGCGAGGGCGGGGTACACCCTGGACAGCTCGCCAGGCCATCACAGGGCCATCAGTCACACAACCATTCGCA
>JBCNYG010000007.1:14137282-14149748 GCA_039654305.1 Porochilus rendahli | reverse complement strand
AATAAAGAAACAAACACACACACACACACAGTTATACATGCGGCCATTCCACAATCAAGATCTGACATGTGGTGTATCTAATGGATAGTAATTAGCCCATGGAGGTCACTTTTCATTGATGGGGGTAGAGGTCGCCTAGGAGAAGCAGACTGCCTGCAGTTAACAATAAGTACAAAGAACACCTGATAAAATGTCAACTGAGTGTGGTTACAAGTCTGTCTTGGGTGAACCAAACCATCATCTAATCCTTGTTATTGCTCCAGTAGTTTTACAAGATTTTTGGTATGATTAAATTTGTTTCGGACGTTCTCTCAGAGCACTCAGCATCTGCTTGTGATGAATTAACACTTTGCCCAATACCGTCCTGTCATATGTATTAGTGGTTTAAATATATGTATATATGTATATATATATGTATGTGTGTGTGTGTGTGTGTGTGTGTGTGTGTGTGTGTGTGTGTGTGTTTATTTATTTATTTATTTATTAATTACTATGTCAAGTTAAGTATGTTAAGTATTATGACGCTGTTCACTAGAGGGCGCTGCAGTTCCCTTAGAGAACTGCTTCCTGCACCACTGCTGTTCTCCATCTGAACCTGAGAATCACTGTCTATTTGAACCACTGTAATTTTTGAGCACTAATGCCACCTGTCAAAAGTTTAAGAACACCACTTAAAGCATAGGACAGAAATAAAAGTTGCAAGTAGAGAGAAGTTATGAGATTTTTCTATTCAGCATAATTCCGTCTACATGTCTGAACCATTAATTACCATTGATTTTTTTTCCGGGTCATTCGCTGGCATTGAACTGCTAAAATTTCAATAAAACTAAACAAACTTTTTATAAGTAGCAAGGAACCACTTCATTACTGGATGAGACCGTTATCATTTGCTTGCATTTGTGGAATGAGATCTTTAAGTATGCAGTAAGTAATTGAACTGTTTCATATGCTATTATAATGGGTTTTCCCCCTTTAATCAGTCAGGTAGCGTCTCTAGTAGGAAAGGCTTGTATGTGATTTTCAGTCCATAGCAGACAGTAATTATGTGATTCATTATATAATCATGTGTTTATCCAATACAAGTACAGGTAGCTTCAGGTGCTGAGTGAAGCGTAACATGAAGTAACAGGCACAAAGCGAGCCAAAAGAGGTCGTAGTACTTTTTTAAAAGCCAATATGTATTTCAAATGGAAATTTTGCACCGTTTGGTAAATTGTACAGTTAACAGTACGCTTTCCAAGAATATACACTTTAAAGTGTCAATGTTTTTTTTTTCTTTTTTTTTTTTGTTGTGTTTTTGTTTTTACTTTTTTTTTTTCCCAAAAGCAAAACCATCCAGACAGGTCTAGAAGCTTTCTGTCACACTAGTGACCTGGGGGTGCACCTTGTTGCGATTACATTGAGATAGCCAGGATCCCTGCAATCCCCTGTAGCGCTTAGCTAGCAACACATACAGTACTGGATTAACACATGGGTGCAGGTACTGTAGAACTGTACAGGTAAAATAGAACATCTCCCAAGCTTGTCCATGTCTGTAGAAACCCAAGTACACACTCAGCTCTAGGACGTAACCAGGCAGCCAACACACAGAGAATGTCCCAGCTGCAAGGAACACCATGCGCGAAGCTCGCCGTGTGTTCCGTGCACTGGCCGTAGACATCACGGGGCTCTTGTGGAGAAATCGAGCCAAACGGACATAATTCACGGCAATAACAAGCATCGGTACGAAGTAATATAAAACAAATTGACTTAGTATAACCTGATAATGGTGCTCTTGGATGGTGGGCAGGCAGAAGGTAATGTTGGTGAGCCCTGGAGCAAGGTGCTCTTTAGTCGCGAAAATACGTAATGGCAGGCTGATGAAGAAGCTCAGTGCCCAGGCCAGGATGAGCATCAGCACAACAAGGTCTGTAGTGGGTGGTTGGTAGGGGTTGGTGATGATCATAGCTCGAGCCATTGAAACAGCACACAGTGAGTAAGTGCTGGCAGCCAGAGAGAAAGCCAGCAGGAACTGGTAAATCTTGCAAGATGTGTCGCTTAGAGGCCAGGAGAAACTGACAGCTGAGTGCAGAGTGAAGGGAATGAGAAGCAGCGTGAGGAAGTCGGCCAATGCCATGCTGAGGATCAACACATCCAGGCGATTCTTGCGTAGGGTGTTGTGCTTGGCGAAGAGGGTGAACACTAGCAAGTTAGCACCAAAGCCCACACCCAGGATCACACCACAGGTACAGGCGAAAATCATACCATAGCGATTACTGAAAACCTGCAAGTCAACAGCTTAAATATTTAATTGACCTTAGTATTATTATTATTATTTTTTTTTTTAAACGAATCCATGGTGGGATCATTTATTCTTGTATGCAGTCAATATATTTCATACATGACCAGTAACCAAACATTCTTGATACAAGTTACTCACCATAGCTGTTCAGCTAAAAGGAAGCTTGTGTTTCAATAAATATTTTTGCCCAATGATGATCAAAGCTTAAAAAGTATCATTAGCGTAAAAGAAAATGTGCTGTTGTGCTGTGAAACTGGTGTCCTCATCTCAGATCTCAGTTGGAAGTGAAGAGACTGCCCATCAGGAAGTTCAGGCAGTTTATGAAGGCACATTTAAAGAGGCAGAATCAGACTTGTGCCACAACAGGTGGTTTTATAAATACACGTAAATGTACATATATACACATACAAATACATACGGGGCCCAGAATTTTGTGTATGCTTTTATGATTTCAGTAGCATATTAAAGCGTATTTACTCTTTTATTATACATGTTAAATATATAAATGAAAGAATATACTATTTATTCGGGATTTCTTTCAAATGTTCAGACATACATTAATAATTGAACATTTTTTTAAAAAAATTGCATTAAAATACATTTTCTCTGTGCCCCAACACTATAATTGATGTACAAATGATTCGTTCTCTCTCCTGTTTCGTGTACTTCAATCCTTCTGTTGGGAAGAATTGATTTAAATGAAGCAATATCATTCTCGGCGACAGACGGTTATCGCTCTGTTCTTTATCACAACTAGTCCTAAATCACTCAGGATGTTGATGTAAGGGTACATTACCCTTTGCTTCCATTATGCATTTGAGTGCATGACTGTTATCACTTTATTTACACAATAACACCAACATGTATTTGGAGGCCACGTGTAAAACGTGTGAAATAAATAAAATAGACATAATGTTTGAAGCTATACAAAAGATCATATTAAGAAACGTGGATAAGCAATCACTGATATTATAAAGATGTCAACTGCCGTGGACACTTTGAAATATGACATTTCTCTTAACGACATTATGCTCATGTATTTTATTGATGATGCTGAAAATCAAAGGCATAACAGGAGCGATTTTTGTAACAGAATTGGAGAAAAATCAAACGTATCAGAATAATATTGGTAAACAGGGGCATAGAAGGGGTTTCTAAAGTGCATTGTTTAAAAATTGTGGAAAAGAGCAGCGCTGTGATACCTTTACAGAATAAATATGCCATTCTAATGAAATAAATAAAAAGAAATATACTTGATTTGTAAAGTACACGAGAAACGTATATCAGTTGTGGACTTATAGCAGATGGCACATTGGCAGAGCAGGTATTGTTGGTGCCACGCAGCTCCAGGTTTCCTGGTGTTATGTGTTTTGCATGTCCTCTCTGTGTCTGGGGCAGGGTTAGCCAAGTTCTAATATAACTTATATTTTCCCACCTACCAAAAACATGCCCAAAGGTTAAGCTAAATTGGTGTTTTATGTGAATGTGTGCGCATGGTGCCCAGTGATGGGCCAACATCCCGTTATTTTTTTCCGCCTTGCGGTCCATGGATAGGCTCCTGATCCATTAGGACCCTGACCAGGATAAAGTAGTTACTGAAGAACAATAAAAGAATAAAAATACAGACTTATTACTATATAATCAGATTCTTCGTTTCAGTAAAAATAACAGCATTCCTTAAAATCTAAACAGTGAATATGTGAAACTGTGACGCAGTGTATTTTACGCTGAAGCTATGGTAAAGAGATTAAGATGGTCCAGAGTGCTTGGCGTCATTGCCTCTTGTTTCACAGTCATCTCCTCACATACCGCCTGTCACCCTGCTTAATACTACTTGAGCTTGTACTGAGCATGGCCATCCTCTTCGTTTGTTGCTTTTCCCTAAACATACTCTCTTCTTTCTCTTAGTCACAGCCGGTGGCTCCTTGTTGGTCTCTTGCGGCAGGGCATCGATTGTGCCTGCGCTCTCTAAATGAAAGTCCAAAAGAAATTCTTTGGTGCTGCCGGGAACTTTGGGAGCTTGGTCTCCCCAGATCAAAGGCTGGAGATTGGCTCCGCTGCTGGATGGCATGTCCCATATATTAGCAGTGTGTACCTGTTCAAAAAGCTCCTGCAGCCAAAGTCGTCTCTTCCTGTCCTGCAGATAGCGCCCTCGGTCATGCATCAGTTGGGCTTGACTCACTGACCGTCTTCTGGAATATTAAAAAACAAACCAATTTATTATAAACATTTGCTTGAGCTATCTTTCCTTTATACGTGTTAGTATCACAATCCCATTGCTCATTGGATCTCATCTCAGTTCCCTGCTATAGTACCACTGCCTTGAATCTCAGAAATTTCCCGATTTGCCACCATACAGTACTGTACTTAATACTGATTGTTTTTAATATTTATTTCAGCATTTTCTTAGCTTGTTTAGCAGGGGTCTCGCTATAATAATAATGAAACTTACGCTTACATTCTTAAAGGTTCTTGCAGAGAAACGAAGAACCACAAATGCTTGTCAGCGCTTCAAAAGTTTGGATATATATCTATATTTAAATAGTTTTGGCTATGTAAAAACAGAGTCTTCAGACCTATTCAGCCACCTGCAAGATCAAGTCTTTGTAGTATTGCAAATTTGCCAACGCTATAGACTAGACTATTTCTTCAGGGAGCAAATTAAAAGCTAAGTAGGGCAGAAAAAAAGGGTAAAAATGAGCAGGGCAGTTGGTCTCTTGTTCTATAGTTGCGAATCTCCACTTCAAGCAAATCATACCAAATTAATATTTCCTTAGAAATTAGAAAATATAGTCCAAAATTGTGTTAAGTGTGTGGTCAGTCCTATCAACAATCATGTTTATTTTTTTTTAAGTGTGTTCACAAGCCATCAACACGTACATTCTGTTGCTGAGAGCACAGATGGGTTGCCCTTGGACAGGTAGAGGGATGCTTAGTAAGAGCACAGCAAAACTCCACTGCCTTAGCATCATGCTCGTCCATAAAATTCTGCAGACCCTCATCTGGAAAAGAGTCAGACTACTGCTAAAGATGTTTCAAACAAAACAAAGTGTGTAATTGCCTAAATATTATGTTCATAAATTATTTATTTGTGATTCGTTTATGATGCAGGACACTGTATGGATATATAGATACGATCTGCTAATTGGAATAAATGTAAAGGCTCCAGCTATATGGATACATTTCATTAAACATGATAAAATATTTTCTGATAAAATTGAACATAATGCATAATAAATGCTCTTTTTAATATACTTTTTTTTTTGCTTTACATATAATCACAGCTAGAATTTAGTGTATTTAAACTATTTTAGTCTAATATTTAATATCTATATCATAACGGTCGAAACATTATGGAAGTAATCGTATAGGTTTGAATTTTAATTGATTAAGTGGCACATAAAAAAAAACTTTTTTTTATGGTAAACATACTCACATGTACTCCAGCAGAATAGTTCAATGTGTACTGCACCTCATGGCCATTTTGCTGTACCCCATACATGCGTCCATGTTCCAACTAAGTCTGGATCACATTAGCTCTTGGCTCAACAACGGTATATCCAAATGTAGAACGTCCAGCAATCAGTAAGCCAATCTTAGCTGAAGTATTTTTGCCTACAGATGCGATGTGGAGAACCTGCTGGCTGCTCACACTGCTCATTGGGATTTATGGCACTCGCACTAAGCTAGGGGGCGTCTCTGATGCTCTCCAATGGTCCCCCAAACAAGCCGAATAGAATGAGCAGGGAAAATGAGAGAGAGTGCTCACTGATTTTGACTGTGTGTGTGTGTGTGTGTGTGTGCGCGTGTGTATGTGTGCCTGCCAAAATGTGTAACAGACTGACACCACACACACTCGAAACTCACAGGCACACACCTTCAGTGGAAAGAGGTTGGCTCACGGGCTCCCAGAGAGGGGGATAGGGAACACTAAATAAAGGACAGAAGAGGGCATAGTAGCATAAACCTGTTCCGTTCAAGATGTAGCATCTATAGTCATTTTTAGATGTTTTCTGGATCTCTGGTTACCAGGATCTCATCTACAGGATACTACTGCAGTTGAATATATTGCATCCATGATTTAGGTTAGTAATTAAATTAAGATTGGACTGAAACAGAGGTGGAATTTTAGAGCCAGAACTAGTAGAAAGGTGTACTCACTGAGCTGAGAGAACAGAGACCCTCCCTTCCCAAAAAGATGTGCAGAACTGGGTGAAAAAAAGCAAACAGTGTTGGCTGACCACTTTCCCAAGAGATCCTAACCATAACCTCAGAGAAACCCAGCCTGTGGGTAGGTCTCCTGCCCTACTAAGCAAACCTCATATCCATTTAATGGTTAAGGTGGTTTTTGAAAAGCACACAATTCAGTAACACTTCATTTACTTGTTTGTATAAAGTGGTAATATACATTAACTTGCTAATAAAATTTCATAGACTCCATGGAATTACTTAATTTTATTGATTTCAAATGTCTTATGTTCTTTTTACCTTTCTCTATTTTATCACATAACAATTTTTTTTTGTTATTCTCACCAATGGCTAGATCAGAGGTTCCTTGCACTGCTTTCCCTGCTCTGTCACACCCACTTCAAGTCATGAAAAGCTCTTAATTAGCTAATTAGCTAAATTAGGGCTGGCATGGTGGAGTAGTGGTTAACATATCTGAGTCTTGGGCTCAGGCAGATCAGTATGAGTTTAAATGTTCAGAGTTCAGAGTTTAAGTGTTCTCTCTGTGCTTACTTGGGTTTCCTCCGGGCACTCTGGTTTCCTTCCAAAGTCCAAGGACAAGCACGTTGGGCTAATTGGTTGTCCCTAATTGTGAGTGTGAATGGTTGTGTGTGTTGGTCCTGCAATGGTCTGGCAAACTGTTTAGAGCTACTTGAGTTGTAAATCATAGGAAGACTCTAAAATGGGTTAGGGTTAGGGTTAAGGTTAGGGTTAGGGTTAGGGTTAGGGTTAGGTAGGGGGTCCTCCAGAACCAGGTATGGGAAGCTCTAAGCTGGAACCTTGCCAGGTAATTACATATGATAATATTCTAATATCATCTATTTTTGAAAACTATTTGTTGCTTTCTAGTTGCATATTCATGCTGTCTTTTATTATCTCTGGGTGGTTTGTATTCTGCCCTCACCTTTATCTCTTGAAAACCTCTCTGAATATTACTAAATGCCATAAATGTAAATGTATCTTAACTGCTAAATGACCGCAGCTTCTTTTTAATTGCAATTTGAAAAAATAAACCATCAAAAGTGACTCTTATTTGTGAAGTTATTTTTGTTAAGTGGTGAATGTCGTTTTTGTCATCTCTATGCAAGATTAACGTCTAACAAGTGTCAAATATATATGTGTCCCCATCACATCATATTAAGTCTATTCTTCCGTTCTTTGGCCGACTGTAGCTTGTTCTTTTCTATAAAGACATAAATAAGTGATAAAATGATTTGCTCGTGGCATGCAAAGAGAAGTCTGGCTTCTGTGAATCCATGGAGCTCCAAGTATAACCACAGGTAATTGAACTCTGTTACCAAGAAAAACCTTTTTTAGAAGAAAAACCTTGTGGTCTGCTCAGTGAGAGAAGTAAATGAATAAGCCGTGTAATTTAACACCCTCTGTGTTACCCATTGACCACTGGCACTTGACCCTCACAGCACTTGAACAAACTCTGATACAGCACCTGCACTGGATTGGTTTGTCTCTATTACCAGCCTTAAGGCAATGATATGTCACCTGAGAATGACCATAGCTTCGGTTAACTAAACCACCCAGGATGCAATCTTGCTGTGAAATTGTCTGATCTGAAGACTGATCTCCCCAGCAAGGCTAATATTTTTTGTTCTGCCACTGAACGTCGGCAATTTATCATTCAAACATCCCACTGGTTTGTGTTGTGTAGGTACTTTTGGACCTCAGTTCAGTGGGTTTGATTCTGTGCCAGAGACAACATGGCCACCTTGCCAACAGACCGTTTAGAGCCCAAGCTGTGAATGCTTGTCTGAGAGTTACAGTAAATCCTTCTGCTAGCAGCACTAAGAAGTTTGGAAACCTACAAGGCTGCTGTGCCCACCCTCCCCGAACCTCCCACCACCTTCTTGCTCCTTGAATGTCACTTCTATGTTCCTACTATTTTGCTATTTATTGGACACACAAATTATCAATTAGCTTCATATGGGTACACTACATAAAACATTGTCATTACTTACATTTCTTAATGAAAACTGGACTTCAGGACTTGTGGCGTGATTTCCTTACATGAACCCTGCACCCAGTGGTCATAAATTAGTAAACTGAATCCAGCAGTAAGGATTATGTCTGTACCCTTGCATGCGGAAATTTTTGGACTTTTATTAATGGCACCAGGAACTATACATCAAGCATTTCTCTCTCAATGTGGGTGTGCAATAATCACCTATATTAATTATTAAATATAAACAGACTGAATTAGAGAGTGTGAAATGAATGCCGTGGTATTATACTGTGGTATAATACTTCCAGTGTCATTTGTACTTTGTGGTTATTGACACCTTTAATGAGCTAATCGCACTAACCGTATATTAGCATGTCATTAAAAAAAGATTAAATCTTTCACTTGTTTCTGAAAATAAAAGCAGGTGGCATCCTATGTGGTCTATCGAAAATTCTGCGGTGAGTGCACCACATATACAAACATGTCTTGATTTTATCTCACTGTCTACAGGGAAAACTCTTCCAGTAAACGGCTAGTTTGTTTAACAGCCTACCACCCAACCGTACATAAACTACACAAATATTTACTCCATAATGAAGTGCCCCATCTCTACTAATTAATTCATCGCAATAACACAACACACCACAATGAATGTAGAAGAAACAAGCTTTCTTCGACGTACAATAGTAACCATAGTTGAAAGCTGAGTGGTGTGGTATTTAACCAGATTCTGGGGGAATCGTACATCATAGGTGTTACAGGTTCTTGACCTTGTCCTCTGCTGTTGAGAAGTAGCCCTGAGGAGAAGTCTGGGACACGGCACACCAGAGCTGTGTGTACTGCTGCACAGTGAGGCCTTTTGCTGGCTGCCATGGCGTTGGTGACCGCAGAATTGCAGTGTTTACTTTAAAGCTGGTGCATAAGAGAAGAGCAGACCACCGGCACTCGCCACCCGCTGGGCCTTGGGCAAATCGTATGGCTCATCTTTGTTGAAAATGGCACAGTAACCTGTCTCTTGAACAGGGCCAAGCTAAATTTAGCAACAAACTGAAAACCATTGCTCATTCTTAAAAAGCAGTTTTAAACACTTTTACCTGCCATTGAAGTAAGGGATTTATAAATAGTGTATAATACAATGGGCAGAGAGAGGCTTGTCTTTAACCACTATGTTAGAGCGAGGAGGTGTTTGTATTTATTATCAATCCTTACACACTTTCTCAGTTTCACAGAACAACACCGCTAGCCAAAGTCTGAACGAGTTCTGTTTTTCCCGCTCGCCGTCTTTCTTCTGCGGATTAAATATCAAATTCAAATGTTTGCATGCTCCATACCACAACACTTAAATGAACCTGATGCTGAAATAGCATGTGGTTCTTTTTTGGAAGGGGTTTTACGATTTGTCTAAGTCAGCAACAGTTGAGAAATAATGTTAGCAACCGAATTCAAGCAGAATGGTGCCTATAATCGTGGCATGTTGAATCAATCAACTTGGTTGACTGTTGCCGTGTAACCTTTATAAGCCAGATCCTGTTTCTTAGGAAAGTAGGATGGTTCTGCTGGTAAAGGTAATTGTGTTTGGCATCATGAATGAATACCTTGAGCCAAGCTCTGTACATTGGATCTCCAATGTGGAATTCCAGTGATAACAAGCAGTAGTTTCAAAAATGGAAAACAGCGAGGTAACATGGTAGGTGGGCAAAGGCATGGGCTTGCACCTATTCAGAGTCTGTTAGAGTAATCTGACAAAGTTCACACTGCTTTTGAATGCAATCCTGTATTGACATAAGTTGACCTTTATCAATACCTGCCAAACAAAACAGTATGGTGGCTCAAATAATAATTGGACAAATAAATGGAGAAGTTGCTTGGCACACGATTCACAGGGAGGTGGGCTGCCAGGGTTCGGGAAGGGGCGTCTCATTTTCCTGCAGTGAGAGATGTTGACATCAAGGTGTGTGTCCTATAAGTACAGTTTGGACTGTCAACAGGGGAATATACTGTGTAAAGGTTGCGGGATAGGTTTTTCCATGCCAGGACAAACCTATTCAACTCGTGTGAACAGTTACCATCTTACCCAGGACTGACACCAATGGCCTGATGGTAATTAGTTATGAATAACATCCTTTGAGGAGCCTGTTGCTTTAGGGTTTGTCAAGAATAATGTTCTCACTTCTCATTTTGCACCACAGTAGAGCTATCCTTAAGAGAATATTGCCACCTGAGTTACTAGGCTACAAGTGAAGTAAATCTCAGTCACACACAGACTGACTTCTGGATACGCTCCGCAGAAGAATATTAATAAAAAGCAAAATAAATGAATAAAAAGAATAACAAAACCAATCTGAATTATCTTAAGTAGTAAGATCTTGTTGCTTTGGTAAACGCATGATTATGTATAGAATAAATATATAGTCGATTGAGATAGACATACCTGTGCTTCAATAATAAACCCTTATGAATAATGAGCTTTCCCCTCTTGCCATCTTGTCACAGTTTAGGACAGCTGGGACTACTCAGCATAATACACGCTACATAGATGTTTAGTTTGTACCTTCTGTCAAATCTGACTCTTGGCCACTCTATTCTCATATAGTTCTCTTGGCTGATTTTGTTTTTTTACAGTGTAGGTTGCCAGGTCTTGCCAGGCAGGGCTCCAACCAAGTACTAACCAGGCCTGACCCTGCTTAGCCTTTGAGATCAGATGAGATTGGGCAGGAATGGAGGGTGCTACATACGTACTGGTATGGTATAATAAGGTAATAATAAGGTAATAATAAGGTAATAATAAGGTAATTCCTTTACTTTGTCACTCTTAGTGCTGAATTCATTTTTATTGTATTGCTGAATAACATGGCCCTGCAATAGTCTCTCAGGATGTGTTGTCACAGAGTTGGCTGGGATGGGCTCAAGCCTCCCCGTGACCCTAATAAAGAACAAGGCGGTTTAGAAAATGAAATGAAATGAACACCGAACGTTTAACTTTTTTTCCTGCAAGTAAAATCAATTTCAGTTTTTAAACAACTTGCAAGATGTTATTATTGATTTTTTTTTTAAAAAGAATAGTTATTTATTAGTTCTTGACAAATGAACATGATCCAGTTCATACACTATGCACTTTTTTTTAACATATTGTTCTATTTTATGAAAATCCACAAACACAAAAATGTAAAATAGACATTTATAAATCTGTCATCAGGTCTATAATTTACACTTCTTTTATTTTGAAAAAAAAAAAACACTGTTATACACACAATCATTAATAATTGTTTCATGTCTCTAAGATCCTTTTCCTGAGGGCCCCAGTGTTATGCTTTAAAAGACACTTTTCTGTGATTTTTGGCTTACTGGGGATTTTCTGTATAAATGAAATACAGTAAGGGCTGAGAAGGTGTTTCTTAGAAACTTGACCCTTTTAAATCAGTACTGCCACCATGTTCTTGGCATTAGCATGTCAGAAAAGCCAGTGAAGATTAAGCAGTGAAATTGATGTGGTTTAAGGCAGAATATATGTGATAGTTTGCTATCCTAAATACATAGGTCAGGTCAGAGAGGTGTGTCACCTCAAACCACTTTCATAACCACAGTGAACTGGAATGCAAAAACACCAGACAGTGGTCAGGATCAGCAACCAGACACAGGTATACTCCTTATTCACTGGGAATGTGTAGACTGTGAGCTGTGCTGAACTGAGCCGAGCAAAGTATAGCATTTAGTAGAAAACAGGAAGTAGAAAGAATACAACTCTGCTCAGACCTACATTTCATCTTCAAACATTACTATACATAGCTGCTTAGAAAATCAATGAATGAATATATTCATTCATTCATTCATTCATTTTCTGAACTGCTTATTCCTAATTAGGGTCACGGGGAGGCTGGCGCTCATCTCAGCCGTCTCTGGGCGAGGGCGGGGTACACCCTGGACGCTTGCCAGGCCATCGCAGGGCCATCAGTCACACAACCATTCGCACTCACACTCACACTCACACCTAGGGGTGATTT
>JBCNYG010000007.1:14077617-14088406 GCA_039654305.1 Porochilus rendahli | reverse complement strand
CGGCTGAGATGGGCGCCAGCCTCCCCGCGACCCTAATTATGAATAAGCGGTTCAGAAAATGAATGAATGAATGAATGGCTTTCATATTCATGTCCTGACAATTGCGTAATCCTACTTTATGCCCACTGTTGCTGACGTGCAGTCACACCACAAGCCTGACAGAATAAATTACTTCCTGCGGATGAATTAACAAGTGAATGAAACCCCTTACTTTAACCCAGCCATTATTAAATGCATGTTTTACTGAAGAATAAGCCACTTTAAGACAAAAAGGTGTTGTGATTTGCATATTAGATTGCTTTTAAATATTGCTAGGTTTGCATTTGAATCAAATAAGAAGTGCATTATTGCTTGGGAGCCATCATTTGAGAACTGTGACATGTATTCAGAAAACTGAGTGCGACACCAGCGTACCATTTTATTGATGCTGAATTTTTTTTGTATAACCATTTTTATGCAATTAACAACCACTTTATTAAAATTCTTGAATCTTCCTTTATCTTGCTCTTATTCTTTTTCTATTTTTTTCTATTTTTTTCCTGCTTCTGCATTGCAGTGGATGGAGAGGAAGGTAAGTTCAGTGCAGCTCAGTCCTGCTTACAGAATGCTGTATTGTGATAATTCCCAGCTTTCTAAAATTGTTGTTCTGGATTTCCTGATTGAGTTTAAAGCATAAGGTTTTCTATATAAAATATCATCTTTACAATGAACGAGTGCACAAGAAACCATTCTAATCACCCCTTAGTTGTCTTGTTATGGTATATGACTCCGCTAATTAAGTAGTTTAATATAGCTTGATATAGAGTCCCAGGTGGTCAGTGCTTTATGTGTAACAAGTCAGTGTTTCTGAAACAGATTCAGAAGCTGGAAGAGAAGGAGAGAAGGCTGGCAAAGCAGGACTCCATGTATAAGGAACAGACCGCCAAGCTTAAAGAGAAGGTGAGAGTAATACCACCCTACGGAAAACAATAATCGTATCCATGTTCTTAGTTTGTCCTTTGTGTTTTCTCACACAGGCTGCACAGTTCAACAGAGTCACGGCGGAGAGCTTTAACAAGGGTCTGGAGGAAACTCACAAACGTTTTAAGTGAGTGAGCCTCAGCTCGTGCTGTTAGTTACAGACTGTTTCACGGTCACTTGGAGCGGGTGGCATCGTTATCATGCTCTAAAGTGGAAAAGTAAAGCATGAAAAACTTTGTTGTAGTTTATTTTTCTTCTGTCTCCACATTATGTATACGCAAACATTTCGAATGACTTTAAAAATACTCCATTACAGAGAGGGAGTGCTCTGTTTGGAGCATGTAAGAACTCACGTCTGCGTCTGTCCTGGTTAAAATACGTAACTAAAAAAAAAAAAAAAAAACTTGTGAAATTCTTGCAGTTGTTTGCTTTTTCGGTTCCCATGTAGCGTATATACTAAAACAATTATTCATCTCCGTGTCAGTGGATGTCATTCTTTCTCCAGAAATAATCAGCGACATCCACCTTGCCAGTGAAAAATTGTTAATTATGCTAATTGGGAATTTGCTGAGCCACCTAATACTACTTACGCCTGAACAGTTCGCTAGACCATCGCAGGGTCAACACACACACAACCGTTCACACTCGCATCTAGGGGCAATTTGTCTAACGTCTAATGTCTGTGGAATGCGGGTGGAAACTGGAGTGCCGGGGCAAACCCAAGCCAGCACGGGGAGAACGTAACGACACAGAAACGACCCAGCCTGGAAATTGAACGCGGTGAGGCAGACGTGTGAACCACTACACTTCCATTATTTGAGAATAAAGTGGCAAAAACAAAACAAAACAAACAAAAAACAACACATCAGGATAACGCTAATGAGAGGACTGTAATTGGAAATGTATACTAATAGATGATGAGTTGCTTGATTTTTGCTTAATGTGTAATTAAATTGGACAAGGACATTCAGAGAGGAATGTAATTACTGTCTGTCTTTCTTTCTCTCTTTAGGAGGTACCAGATTGAACCAGTTTGCTTGGAGCTGCAAAGTGAGATTTTAAAATGTTATTTGCGAAATACAAGCCAGACTCTGACATGCTCCAGTATTGCCGCGCGGTATGTGAAGTGTGTCAACGATGCTAAACAGGTACAGCGTATGCATTTATTTTTTGCTTTTAATTGATTAAAGAAATTTTTCTCACCTGAAAGCCTGATTATTAGATTATTGATTATTGATTATTTTACTGATTTTTACTGAATTACTGATTATTCGAAGTTTTCAACTTTAATCCTTGAAAGTCCTGAATAGATCGTATTAGTATCTTACATGATGATATAGCAATGCTTGTGATTTTGAGCCATGTTCCCAACATGTGTTTTCTTTTTTTTTGTTTGTTTTTCTTTTTTTTTCAGAATAAGAAGGTGAACACGGTGGGTTAAACCTGTTTCCAAGATGAACACGACACTTAGGTTCGAACTGTGTTGTTTTTTTTACTGTAAAATGCTAAGCAGGCAGTTCATAAACATGCTGCTAGCATGATTTGGTGCAATTCACACAATAACTCATTTTTACCCATCAGTCAGTGGGGTGTGTGACATTACAACCACGTGTACAGTTCCAGGGAAGTAAAATCATAGTGCTCTGGTTTTGCTTTTTGCTCGTTTTGGACTGAACCCTATTTTGTTCTCTCTAAGATATTGCCTGTGAAGAAAGAACATGAAATTCCCTCATTAAATAGTCAGCAGTGTTCTAGTGTCTTTGCTTGTGAAGTTGTGAAGATGCACGTCATTTGCAATTTAAATGGGGTGAGTGGGAGTGAGTGTGAGTGTGGCGCTGACCCGTATTTCAGACAAGAGACCTCAGCCGAGTCAGAAGGTTTTTACAGAATTTGTCCACAAGGCTGTGCTGTGGTTTAAAGATTTTCCTCCTCGTCCATTCTAGTGGATAAAACCTCAACAAAATGCTTTATCACTTCTGAACCACACAACGAGCGTCATGTTTACATCACCAAGTCAGTGTTACAACATGTGTTATTCAATACAGATGTGCAAAAATGTGCAAAGTGATAATTAGTCCAAAAAAAGCGAATAAATTCGATTCAATAATCAAATGCAATGGCGGCAAGACAGAGATAGTAGAAAGACTCAAATATAACGAGATGCAGAGAATTATAGGTCAGCGTTTCACTTTACTCCACCTGCATCACATTTTTGTTATCATCCATTAAAGCTGTCAGATGCGCTCCCGCACTCCCACACACACAACAATCACACGTCACACGTTCCCTCGCTCACTTGCTTTCACACATGTCCGTGCTTACATACTGAAATATGTTCGATCTCATGTTCTTTATCTTTGCTGAAGTTTAAAAGAGCATGACCGGAACCGCATCTGACATTTAGGACTGGAGCCCTATATACATGCCGACTTTGTGCTAATGACCTTTTCTGATTGCGCGGAAAAACCAAACGTTATGAAAGTTAATAGAGGCCATACTGGCCGTGCTGAATTCCTTATTACGCTTTTGGCTGTGAAAACATAAATGACCTTGATCAGACGGGGAGCTCAGGCATTTTATTAGACGTGCAACGCTCCTGCACATTAAACAGCTGGGCTCGTGAAGTAGGAAATGGCCCCCTGCGGTAGTAAGAAACAGTTCTCATCCGGGTGACTGTGTATGAAAAACAGCCAAAAAAAACCTTTTAATAAATAAATCCTACACAGACTGGCTTTAGGTTGATGAAAATGGATTATCATTTCCCCTATATTTTCTGCCTTTGTGGACGGAACAGCTCTAAATTTAAGCCTCCACTGCCTATTTAACATTGATCTTCCCCTGTGTGATGTAGGACAAGCCAGCACCACGTGGCTTACTGTAATATTGATGCGGAGGCCATCCTAAATTAAGCTTTTACCGAGCCTGGATGCCCTTCAATATTGGAAAGAAAACATGAGATTGTGTACCGAATACAGCGCCGTCCTTGAACAGATGAACATAGTGTCTGTGTGGACAATCAGGTGAATGACTCTCCAGGCTTATTTTACATTCTGCGATGTTGAAATAAACCAGGCGTTTCCTGTTGCTCGCAGGTCACTTGGTGTAAGGCATGATGCCAGTTAGCTTATGCTCAGGTAATGCTCACTTGCTTGCCTTTTTGACTATGACGTACTTACTGTGTGTATGTTCATGGTAAATTAATTTGTTCGATAGTAATTTGAACGGGGAATTGCTTGTCCAGGAGAAGAAATTAAAGGGGGAAGAAGACACAGTAATAAGGATGGGCTATAAAAAAGGTGTTATATCAGCAAGGGTCAAAGGTGAGCTGCTTTCTGCTGGACAGAGCAGCGGTTTTATGTGTTAAGCCCCAGAGGTATCCTTTTGCCTAATTTATTACAAATACTTGTATGAGTTGCCTATGTATTCTAATATTGATACAGTTTTTTTTTGTGTGTGTGTGTGTGTGTGTGTGTGTGTGTTTGTTTTTGTATGTGTGTGTATATATATATACACACACACACACACCTCAATTATCGATTTAGATATACAGTGTTATAAAAACATGCAATTTTCAACAGCACAGTGAATGTCATACTATTATACTAAGTTCATATAAATAGTAATAAACTGATATTAATTCATATATTCACATCTAATGCAGTTCCAGCTCTAGTACACGCTTGAGTCAGTCCCTTTCCACTCTGACCATTATAAAGGTTTGAAAGGTTCAGTTTTGGAGGCTACAATGTGTAGAGGTGTTCCTGCAGGTACTGTTTTTTTAGTCAACATCCTCGGATGATAGACACTTTTGTTTGGCTTCGTGATCCTCGAATGTCACTTTTTTATTCCTCTTTGGGTCAATCCATGAATTTTTTATGACAGAATTGGTGGGCATTGGTTCCGTCTCGATGATGGACACCACTCGCTTTTTCATCTTACTTTTGAGGACCTTTTGAAATTTCTGTCTCGTGAAAGCATAGAGGAGTGGATGGAAGACTGTTGTTCCATATGCCATGACCAGAAGGCCCAGACGCAGCTTCACATTGAGGTCACTGGGGCCCGTGCTGAGAATGATGCTGTTTAGAACAGTAATAGGGGTCCAACACAGCAAGAAAGTGGAGATGATGAGGAGGGACATGCGGAAAACCCGCTTCTGTCTTTCCCGCCGTTCACGGTGGCGTTTCACAGCTCGCCGCAGGGCAATAATAACTGACACTGAGGTCCTCATGCCCAGTGGCACACTGCGTGTTCCACTGCTGCCCTGAGAGCCTTCTGTGACTTCGGGCAGCTGCTGTTGTGAGGACGACATGAGTGAGATGTTCTTTTTCCATCGCATCTTCTTCTTCTTCTGTGAGGTGTGAAAGCGCGTTCCGATACGGATGTTCAGTGCCTGCAGGATTTTGGAGTAAGTGATCAGCATGACCACAGCAGTGAAGCAGAAGATAGGGATCTGTGCAACCAGGTGGTAATACAGGCCTAACTCTGTGTAGTACTCATTAACGTGCACCACAGCAGTCTGGTTGGCTTTGGTTGGCTCTGGTCCTAAGAAGCCCACCTCAATGAAGGGAACCAGGAAACTCAGAAAAGATAGCACCCAGATAGCGCCCAACAGAGCCACGGCACGGCCCATGGTCAACACGCGGTTGGCTGGTTTGACGGAGATATCATAACGGTCGAGTGTGATGGCGAGCACGTTTGCGGCTGTAGCCACGCTAGCGAAAGAAACACAGGCCTCATGGAAGCAGCAGACCAGCACAGTGTCACCTTGCAGTGAGAGAAGCAACACGACAATAGTCAGTGGGATGCAGCACACACACACCAGCACGTCAAGCACGTGCAGGTTCATGGTCACAATGTTGCTGACGGAGTTGACCAGGTTGGACTTCATGCAGTAAAGGACGAGCACGGTGAGGTTGCTGCTCAAACCCAGCACTATCTCCAGCATCAGGAAACCGGTCAGGGAGACCTGGAAGCTTATAGGGTAGGGGTGAGGTTCGTCTGCCGTCATGGCTGGGCTCGCGGTCTCAGTGATGTCCAAGACTGTAACGTTACTCATGGTGCCTTCTTCCTCCTGTGCTGAAGGGATAGGCTTGTGCATTATCCTGTTGTAAAGAGGCAGAATTGGAAAGCAAAATCAGGACAGGATCACAGGTTAGATGTTTTCGTGATCACGTATGGGGCTATGGGAAGCTACGTTAAAAAATCAACTACAGACACAAATTAAAAAATATTAGTTTTTATATTTATCTTTAATTTTAAATAGAAAACCAGCCACCTGCACTTCAATTGGTATTAAGTATTCTCCCACACTACCATGTAGATGGTCAGAGGACAAATGTATAATCAAACTTGTTTAATGTTATGGTTATTTTCTTGTCTATTGTAATTTTACACAAAGAGGAGGACTAGGAGCACAGCCATAGTGCTGGGGGCAGGGTGTCAGCATGGACAGCGTGTATTATTTAAAGCTGCTTCAAGGTCGCTGTATGGACAGTGATGGCCACACAGAGCTCAAGGTGACATTAAAAGAAACAGTGAGGGCTGGGGGTGGTATTGAATTTTATCCAGATATTGAAATATGCCTTGATAACATCCTTATAATAATAACAATTCAATTTCGGAGAAACTTACCCCTCTCCAAAGCTCTGTCTCTCTCAGTGTCCACAGCCTGTGGTCGGTCCTGAAGGGTCTGCGTGGAGCTCGAGTCGAACATCACACCGAAACATTTTCAGCTGAGAGTTTTGCACCTTTTGTTACTCCTTGCCGTCCAGCAGGAAATTTGCGTCTCCTAGTTTCCAAAGTCAGTTGGCTGCTCTTTATTTTTTAATGAAACTGGTTGCAGCTCTTGAACCACGGACATGTTCTGGTTTAACAGTAATAGTAGGCCAGTATCCACATTCCCTGTGGGTCAAGGATAAAACTGTCCTATATGTCTCCCAGTTAGAAGCCCCTTTCAGTCCCAGTTTGAAGCAGTCAGATATAATACTAAAACCAATAAAGGAAATCCAGTGAATCGTCTGGAATGATTCGGAGCAAAGTTCACGTGTTGATCTATTAATATATCCACTTCAGGTTTAAAAATAACAGTCTTTAAAGCTTCAGATGCTTCCTGTTATTCGTCGGATTCATATGACCCCGTTCTATATCACTGAGCCTTTCTGTCGGCTGCGCTTTATTCCCATAATTAAGATTTTATGGACTAAGCATGGCAATATGTCCTTATTGATTTGCTGTTGTTGATTTACATAAGCCTCCACCAAGGAAACCAAGGTCACAGTATCGGTGAGGTTAGCCCTTGTGAGTGGTTATGCCTGTAAGTGCGGGGGGGAGGGGGTGGGGGACTTTCATCCCCCTTGTTAATAGTAGCCCATAAATCCAGATTTTGTCATTGCTTTGTCGAATAATAAATCCATCTGCTTCTACTGAGGTGCATTTACTTCATTTATTTCCTGCCGCTGTGTTTGCTTCTTCGTGTAAATAATGACACTTTCCATCTCCAGTATGAGCCCCACGGCGCGATATGGATTCATAAGCCTTATGGACAGTCAACTTACACCAAGGATAAGTGACGACTCCTATTGCCATGGGTCCTGCCTCTGTAAGTTTCCACAAGGTACTGGACTGGTGCTCTTGTGGACCATGCATTGCCTCAAAAGCACATTTCCTTTCAGCTTTATTTCTGCCGAAGCCTGACAGGGGAAGACAGAGCAAAAAAAAGGCTCGATGAACAAAACAACCTGCATGAAAGCCTGTCACCAATCCCTGACGTAAGGATGGCCATGCATTACCCATACGTGATCCTGTTGCAGGCTGAGGAAGTGCATCGCCTCTGGATTTGATTATGGTTTACGTTTAGGTAAAAGAAAGGACAGCTGGGGAGCTGCAGAGGATAAGGACCAGAAGCTTGCATCTACTATACATTCACCCAGCTTTCCACCCTCCGCGAGTCCTTTTTAGGAAAGGTGTATGTGATCTTTAACTGAGGTCAAAATCTTTTTCGCTATGCATTTTTTTTTTCTGTGCATCTTCATAGGTTTCATAATAAACACAATTTTTTAAAAAAATGTTGGATTAGGATTTTTGTATGTAATTTTTTTTATTTGAGATAGCAGACATATTAAATTGTCAAAACAAAGTTTGCCGCAGACACTGTAATCCATCTCTTTTTTATGAGAATTAATACAACTGATGCTGAGTACAAGTAATCCAGTTTGGAGCTGAAGATCGGTTGAGGCTTATGTGGCGTGCTGAAGGAGAAGCTAATGAAGACTTTATTTGTATACTAGTAATGTTGAGGCTGAACATTACCCAGCACAAATCACAGGAGATTCATATATATACACAGCCTATTGATAGTAAAGACTTGTTTTGCATTTTCTCCCGTACTCTCTCTCGATTTCAAATATTTCTTTCAGAGAAGAGCTGGTGTATCCATGGGAACCCAAACTCACGAGCTCCGCTTTCTCAAATAACACCTCACTCTATTAGGTCACACTATAACAAAACGAGTGACTTTCCAAGATGAGGCTAATCCAGAAAACATTTATCCTTCTTAGTAGTCAAGGTTGTTGATATCACCAACTTACCTCTAATTTAAGGGAATCCCAGAAGATACCCACAAATCCCAAGTGGTGTCAAAGGAAATTTGTTGCCTGAGGGTTTCACTACAGTGTTTCCCTGAGGCTTCCAGAGTTGCCCTGAAGAGGAGAATTAAACATTCATATTCCGTTCCTCATCCAAATGGTCAGCAGTGCCAAGGAGATGAGAATACACAGGCTGTCCTCACACTTTCTTGTCCTGTCTTCCTTATCCCTGCTTTCTATCTCTCGTCTTCTCTTATACACACATATACACATGAACACACATTGCCATCTCTGCTTTGCTCTTCACACTGTGGTGTGTGTCATCGTGTGTGTGAAAGCTTGGCTCATCTACCCCAGCACGCTGTTGCACACTCTCACCCCACTCCTACTCTCTCTCTCTCTCTCTCTCTCTCTCTCTCTCTCTCTCTCTCTCTCTCATACACACACACTGCGGAGGTTTTGCAGTGCTACTCTCCTTCCTGATTGGTTTGTTATAATGGAGTTAACCCTTTTGTGTCCTGTGAGAGCACAGCACTCCTGCTTTTGTTTTTCCACCAAGCTTTACTAGTGATGTGTACTAGAGATCTGCTCGGGATCTGTAAGAAGCCCGAACTACTATGTACATCATCGTGTAGCACCTGTTTTCTGATACTCATATCCCATGATCAAAATAAATAGTTTTCCTCTCTGGTGAAGAGGGAGAAGAGCGTATACCGATAACTGACGAGCAGATCACTTTTGTAATGTGTGTGTTAATATAGTGAGGTTTCCTGATTGATAGGCTCAATTACATCGGCCTGTCACTTGGCGTAGGGAGCTGTCAACTTCAATTCATTCTGTATGGCTCATTTGCCAGGTGAACTAAAAGCACAGCCTCCCATGTAAAAAGACAGTTACAGCATGCCGGGATGTGTGTGTACTGTGTCCACAGTTTAAAGCATTGCTAGCTGTAAGCCCACACTGTTCTTCCTCCTACACCCAGCTCACATCAACAGGAGTTCCATGTATTCAAGTAGGTGTACAGGAACAAGCCATTACTACAAAAAACACTGCTGTTTATTCGAGAATTCTCCCTTTTTTTTCTTTTTTTTTTTAGCTTAGCAATAATAATTTACTTCTGCTAATTCATATTAGACATTATGTGCCGGTCATGCACTTGCATACAAACTGTAATATTTTACTGTGGAGTCATTGCGTGTATGTTTACAGAGTGTACATGTATGAATTTACAGTGCTAGGATGCATCTTTAGAGTGCAGGTGGTGTATTAGTAAGTGGCAATCTTTGGTAATCTGTGCAAAAAGCAACGCACGTTCTCAAACTTTTCACTAAAGACAGACTCAATATTTCATTTGCACATTAATATTTCAGTTGGATTTTCCTGCAGTTCCCAGACCCTTCTGACCGATATTCTGTTATTCTGAGTCATTTTTCATCCCCTTTGTTCTGCAATGCGTTTGACAGAGAGCGAGAGGAAGAGAGACAGAGAGATTTTTAAATGTTACATACAGTATTGACATCGCACTCTACTTTATTTTTGGTCAGAGAAAGATATTGGTTATAAGAAAAGAATCCCAACAGTGTGGTTTGATGTGAAGTGGACACGACATAAAGTGGTTGTTGTTGAGGTTTTTTTTTTTTTGGTTTTTTTTTCAATTAACAAAAAAATGTTACTCTGTTTATACATGCACCATTGATTTTTTTTTTTATTCATTGTCAGCTAGACAGACATGGACACAAGTGCACTAATGAAAGTTGCCAACAAATCCAAGTTGACAGGCTGAAAGTGAAAGTAAAACAAACAAATAAACAAACAAAAAAACAACAACAACCCATCAGAGGTCAGGCAATGAGCAAACAACATAAACTAGGCAAGATAATAAACAGGAAATCAGATCTGCAATCAAAACCTATATGATGAATTAGTAAAGCTTGGTAACAGTAGCTATGTGATAAGCATATACTTCACATTAGTTGTGTGAACTGACTGTCTGTATATGTCTGTGAATGTAGCTGTAAAGTGATAGAGTCCAGGAATGCTGCCGAAGTAACATTGTAACCAAATCACTCATTCATTTGCTTAACTGCTCAATCCTGCTAGGGTTGCAGGGTGGCTGGAGCCTATCTCAGCCAACACCCTGAACAGCTTGCTAGACCATTTCCTGGCCAAAAACACACACACACACACACACACACACACACACACACACACACACACACACACACACACACACACACAAACACACA
>JBCNYG010000007.1:14013612-14024268 GCA_039654305.1 Porochilus rendahli | reverse complement strand
GAGTGTGAGTGCGAATGGTTGTGTGACTGATGGCCCTGCGATGGCCTGGCGAGCCGTCCAGGGTGTACCCCGCCCTCACCCAGAGTCGGCTGAGATGGGCGCCAATTTAGTACATTATGACTCGTGTATATGTATAGTAGTGTCCTTAGAGCAAATACTTTATTACTTACCAGAAGGTCGTCTCATGAATCTGTTTATAACTGGTGCTGTGAGAAGAAGATAATAATGCTCACGTCAGAAATACAATTTCATAAAACACTAATAAATATAACGCATGCTTAAATTATTAATTCCAGAATAGATTTAAACAGGGATTCTGACTGCTTTGAAGTTGATACTTGTCTCATTGCCATTCATATTCCGAGAAATCATAATGCTTCACCGTTGGCAATAAAAAGCACTTAGATGTGATACAATTGTCCTCTCATGAAAATTACATTAGCCCGTTCAGTTAGCAATGCCATTTTCTGCTACCTTTGTTCTGAAAAGACTGAACACATGACCTCCTCCACTGAGCTACACATGAACACATTCTAGCGATAAAATATAGTCCTGGTTATAAAATTGAACCGTACAAATTAATATATGTACTTATCAAACCTGGAATTTGAGTGGTGCAAAAATGTTTAAAATTGAGTGTGTATGCAAAGAGAGACACAGAGAGCAGCTACTTTGGGTTAGTGTCTATCACACATGCAAACAGCTTTTCCCAATCTGGCTTCATTAAAGCTGGCTCTTATTCATGAAAGGGCCAAATGCCCTTTGCAGTGTTGCCAGGTCCATAGGATTCCACCGAGGGGGACTAAATTTTGAACTGAGGTCGTTTTTACATTCATGGATTGGAGGTTGTATCCTTGCATACATCAAGTGTCATTCATCTTCTACAGTTCAATCAGGTAGTCTAACTGATTTAAAAAATGTAAACAGTAATATTGGAAATGGAGGTCCCAGCACTGTAATGATCAGTCGATTCATACAATACACTGCAATAAAAGGCAACAATCAGACATCAATTATTATTGATTATAACTGATGGTAAAGTAAATAAATATCGTGAGTGGTAAATAGATGA
The DNA here is from genome assembly GCA_039654305.1 of Porochilus rendahli. NCBI lineage: Eukaryota > Metazoa > Chordata > Actinopteri > Siluriformes > Plotosidae > Porochilus > Porochilus rendahli. Next base: position 14,023,196 of record JBCNYG010000007.1, on the reverse strand, counting down.
TTTAACCACAGCAATCATTTTAAAAGTTCTCTATATCCCTTACTCACTCATTTGCTGTACCACTTAATTCTATCAGGGCCGCAGAGAGGCTGAATTCCATCTGTGCTGACACCAGGCAAAAAGGGTACACACACCCAGAGAGCAGTTGGGGGTTAGGGCATTTCAGCCATGAAGGTGGAGGAAATGGACGGTGCAGCTCACTCACCCACCAACACACATTTTTCACTGGTTCAGGAATCGAACCAACAACCTTTCTTGTCCCAAAGCCGCTTCTCTAACCATTGGGCCACGGCTCCCCCACAAAAATTAAACCTTAATGTGCATGTTTTTTGGGGGTTTTTTTGGACAGGGACTCAAACCCAGGATCTTTTTGCTTTGTGGGACGGACATGCTAACTACTACACCACTGTACCGTAGCCTTCTCTATGTCATAATAGATCTATTATGATTCTACACAAAGCTGGTCACAGATTGAATTTCAGAATTGAAAACATACTGTAGAAAAAAAAAAAACACTGTATTTATTGGGATTAAAGTGATTGGGATTTAACTGGCAGGTAAAAATGGTGTAGCAGCAGAAATGTCACAGAATAATAACAGTAATGTCAAAGCAGCTAAATCAAATCCACTGCTACCGTGTTGTGGCTGTTTTTTGTCAGTATATGAAACAGGCTTCAGACCTGCACAATTTTAAAGGGTAGTGTTGTTAAATATTGTATTATATATATATATTTCCTAGTCTACAAAACATTGGAAGGTCAAAGATTAGATTTCTTTACTGGGATGGTTTTGAATGGCAATTGAGGCAAATCATCAAACAAACCAGACCTGGCAACCCTGTTTTAGGGTTTGGAGATTAGTGATGTGTCAGGACGCCGCTGTGTAAAATCTGTAATAAATCGTAATCTCGGCATGCCTGCTTGTAGTCTATAATTAAGCACATTTCCACCATATCTAATAACCTAAAAACAGAGATTGCGAGCCAAATCTGCATGGTCTAATACCGTCCTCTACTATAGCATGTCACAACAGCACGCCCCCATAGGCACTATTTTACGCAGACGCAGCCACACTTTCATTTCATTTACAGCGAATAAAGCACAGGGGGAATGGGACGATCATGTACTATTCGGTTACATGTGAATTTATGACCGCCTGTGATTCAGTTACAGCATGCATTAATGATGATGTCCAGTGTTTACGACCGGAAACATCTCAGCCACACCACTCAGTGCTCAGTGTTCACAGACAGTTCACATGCAGGGCGGCGGAGTGATCTCGCCAAGTGCACTGACTGCAGCGCGTAGACGCCATCCAGGTACATTATGATGCCAAACGGAGCATTTCACCCAATCCAGTCTGTTACCTACGAATTCCTCATCGTCATCCTCGTCCTCTCCGTTCTCGGAGTCGATCTGCATGGCCTCCTCGATGAAGTTGACGGCTTTGCCTGCGCGCAGAGCCGGATGCTGCTCATTGCCGAACGCGGCCGCCCTCGCTTCGTTCTCCTTCAGCTGGGTGAAATACTGCAGGGCGAACTCCAGAAGATCCCGCGGCTGGTTCCTCAACACCTCCACCGTAAAGCTCTGCAAAAGCTCCGTCAAGCCCTCGGGGATTTCTATACTCATTCCTGATAGCAGTGCTCCAGAGGAAGACGCGCAAAATCGCAGCAGTGCTCAGCTGGTCCACCTCCGCCCGTCCGCGGCTCTCGCGTCAGCTGAAACGAACCGAACCGACGGCGGATGAACGAGTACAAATAATATCAAAAGAACGAGCGATGGACCTCCTCTCACAGTCCCGTGCGGCGCCTATTTCCATTTGTTTCCGATGGCGTCCTTTTATCTAATTCGTCCACATTAAAATGGCAGAAAATCCGAGAGAGAGCATCCTCTTTTTTTACGCCGCTGGCCACGGGAAAGCCGCACATGTGACCCGGGTAACTATGGCAACCGGGCGGGCAGGGATTGCGTGCGCGAGACTGCAGCAGCGCGAGAGGGAAGTGGAGACACACACACACACACACACACACACACACACACACACTGATGTATCTGGTGAATACAGTACAGCCTGAAAGTTCCTGCCATTATTCCTGATCCGATCCGCGGTACTGATACTGCAGCATAACAGCAGTGTAGAAGATTACTGAAGCCCGTCATAGAACCTCCACATAGAACCACCTCACAGAACCTCCACACAGAACCTCCTCACAGAACCTCCACACAGAACCTCCACACATAACCTCCACACAGAACCACCTCACAGAACCTCCACACAGAACCTCCACACAGAACCTCCTCACATAACCTCCACACAGAACCACCTCACAGAACCTCCACACAGAACCTCCACACAGAACCACCTCACAGAACCTCCACACAGAACCACCACACAGAACCTCAACACAGAACCACCTCACAACCACCACACAGCGCCTCCACACAGAACCATCTCACAGAACCTCCACACAGAACCACTTCACAGAACCTCCTCACTGAACCTTCACACAGCACCTACACATAAAACCACCTCGCAGAACTATCACACAGAACCATCACACAGAACCTCCACACAGAACCTCCACACAGAACCATCACACAGAGCCGCCACACAGAACCACCACAGAGCTGCCATGCAGAATAAAATACAGATCTAAGCACTGAATAAAAGCAGGGATCCTCATGAGATTTTTGTGGGCTGTGTTTCTTAATTAACGAATTTTAATGTGGCCTTAATATTTAAGCACTGGCTAAAAGCAGAGCTCCAAAAATGCTTACATGTGTAAGATTATAGAAGCATACGTACGTAAACATGCGCCAGTGCGGGCATATGAGCACGGACACGACAACAAAGTCGAGCTCAAGTCGAACTTCATGAAATTAGTATGGAGCCCCATAAATTAAATTAATTAAATAGCTGACTGACTGAATTATTCTGTCAGTGTTTTAAAAATGTAAGCTATGTTCTCTCGAAAAAATCAGAAGCGTTGCCAAAAATATGCAAAAAAAAAAGTAATTTCTTGTTATTTAAATGTTGTTTCAATTGAAGAAATCTAGGATTGCACTTATTACAAGCTAAAGAAGAGAAGAATGCACTTATTACAAGCTAATCTCAATGGAATCTCTAAATTATTTTCTATCTGTGTGCAAAATCTGAGGATGATAGCTTTCATTTTAATGCTCTTATGTTCAGTTATTTCAAACCTGAGTCTCAGCATGCTGATGTCATCAAGGCCCAAGTTAACATATTCAAGAAATGTATTTTCATAAATTCAAACTGTCCTAGTGTACATTGCAGAATATCAGCACAGGTCAGGTTCCTGCCAAAAAGCAAAAGGTCAGTTGAATGAATGAATGAAGTAAGGGGCAGTGGTGGCCTGGTGGTAGGGTGCTGGCTTACTGATCCGAAGGTCGGGGGTTCAAGCCCCACTATCACCGCGTTGTCACCCCAGCGCAGCTAACTGGGTAATCAAAGGCCAGTGATCGCACTGTCTACTGTGAGAAGCATGTAAAAGAACCATTTCTAACAATCATAAAGATTCAGCATGTTTCTGGCCTGGTGAGCTGTCAAGAGTGTAATCTGGCCTCACCCATAGTCGGCTGAGATGGGTGCCAGTTTTCCCGTCACCCTAATTAAGATCAAGCCTTTCAGAAAACGAATGAATGATGAAAAACTAAAAGCAAAGTAAATTATTAGAAAGTGCATTACAAAGTTAGTGCTGCTTGTCACACCGTGTATCTCACCATGCTGAAGCTAAGCATTCTGCGTTCACAACTGGAAGCAGTCTGAAATAATAATAATCCGAAGTAAGTCTAGAATACTACACTTGTTTTGTATCTACGGAGTATATAAAACCTCAGACCGAGTTTTTTTAGACAACAATCAATACAAATAAGATCTGTCTTGTAGCAGATCATACATATATGTACACTGTATCAATGTGTCATATTTAAGTCAGAATGAGTTAGACATCAGACCCACCCTAGACAACGCATATATAAATGAATGTGAATATCAGGATTCAAACATTGGGCCTGAGCAGTCACATTCTTGATTCAGCACCAGGGTGTGTGTATGTGAGAGAGAGAGTGAGAGAGAGAGAGGTGACATTCAAACTTTCATTAAAATGGTCCTATTGTTTATATTAAAATCTATCTATCATCATTTAAAATGTGACAAAATGACAAAAAGTGCTGGTTTTATTCCACTCAACAGGATCGTTTAAAAGGGTATTTTACAGAGGGAGGGGAAAAAACCCAAAGGCAATGCTGCCATCTGCTGCTCAGATATTAGTATATAAGTTAGCTTGCTTGATCATTCATTCATTCATTCATTCATTCATTCATTCATTCATTCCTTCGTAGCAGGGGTATCCAATCTTATCTGGAAAGGGCTGGTGTGGGTGCAGACTTACACTCCAACTGAGCAGGAGGCACACCTTCCACCTGTTTGAATCAAAAAAAGTCTGGATGGCACATAAGTGTTTAAATTTTGAAGCCAGATGGAGGGGATCTTGGTGAGACCACCTTGCTAATAAGTCCTCAATATGGAGTAGTACGATTGGAAGCCAACACAGCTCAAAACCCTGGAGATGTTTTACCACTGAACGTCAGAGTGTCTTGAATTCATATGACTCTATAAATAATTTCACTGATACTTGTAATTAGTTAAAGTAAAGCGTGCATTGCTGAAATTTGGCAGAATGTCTTTGAATGTAATGTATATCTCAGATGTAATTATTTCTACTGCCCCCATCTTGAAAAACTGCACCCACACCAGCCCTTTTCAGATAAGACTGGACACCCCTGATTTAAAGCAGAAATAACATTATTCTGTTTACATTTGCACAAGCTGTGTCTCAGTTAGCAATGTAAATGGGTTTCGGTTGACATTTGAGATCTGTTACAGCAATTGATTCCTAATTAACCATTTAATATTGGAGGAAATTAAAATATGAAGTCAAGATAAGATCTTATAGGCTATTGTATAATAGTTTTGTGATTTATGAAGCTAAGAATCACAACAGAGCCTGGCAAAAATATATAACACCAAAACTGGATGTTTCATTATCATTTTCATGTATCTTTTACACCATCAATTGTACTTGTAATTCAAACAATAATGGTGATTACATTATTTAATTACTTTTTTTTCATATTATGCATGGGGATTTAATTAACCTTCATGGAATGCAATTTGGAAGCGCGAGCGGCTCGAGTGGCCTCCGCAGGAGGAGATGGGTCCATAGAGCAGGTAAGTGAATGAATGCACCTGTGTGTAATTAATGACATAATATATGTGTGTTTTTTGTGTGTGCTTGCAGATAGAGTTGAGTTAGTTTGTTGACATGACTATGTTTAATGGTTTGTTCAGAAATGCATTGTCACTGTGCCCTTGCTAGCCAGATCTTTTTTGATGACTGTGCACTAGATGCTTTGTCTGATATGACCAGAGTGCTGGACTCAGTGTGGATTGAAGAAACCTATGGTCATTCCATGTTAAATGGACCAATGGTGGTTGCACTCAACTCTCAGATTTTCATGATTTTCCCCGATTGTAGTACCAAAAAAATTAATGCAAGCATGCACATTTTTCTAATATATGAAAATTTAGGGGTTTTTTTTGCCATTTTTGAAGCTTAATAATTGCTCTTTTATATAAAAAGTAAATTGTCTTGTTTATCATTTTCCTGCAGAAATTTTTGATCTTGCTTTCAATAGTTCTTCTATCCTATTTAATCTTATGTAATATGAAGTATAATTACTTGCTTTTCTCAGCTCACTGGAAACTTTTCTGCAGGAAAAATGGAAAACAAGACAATTACTTATATAAAATCGCAGTTATTAGGCTCCAAAAAAAGGCAACACAAAAAAAACCCAACTAATTTTTCATGTTAGAAAATTGGCTACAACTTCTGAAACAATTAAAATACAAAGCTAAAATTTTAAAAGCTTGCATTCATGTTACAGTACTACAAGCAGGACAAAAATCATAAAAATCTGAGGGATGAGTGCAAACAACTTTTAAAAAATCGGTCCATGTGACATAGAATGACCCATACAACAATGGCATCCTTCCAGCCTCAAGCATCTGATTTATTATTGTACTCATACACTCTCATTGTAACAGTTTCAGTCTCATTCTAACATTAAACAGTTAGAAAAAAGCATTTGGGTCTAATTGTTGTGAATATGCTTCTGCTCAGTTCAGACAGAGACACAGATGATATACTCATGTTTATTTATGCCACTTCTGCATAATAATGCAAAGATCTACTTCCTTTCTATTAAACACAGTGGTGACCTCTTGTCAGCTCCTGTAGGGAGAGGTGAGGAATTTATTATCACCTCTGCGAGCACAGAAAGACAAGCACAATAACATATACTGTGCACACCATAACTTCCCATCAATACCTCCTGCATGGCTGAACCTATTGAGAAAAGAGAGTGCAATCCTTTACTGCTTAACAGTTTGGTATGTTTCCTGGCTTAGATGCTGTTAGGTTTGTGCACCTACCTGTGGCTGTGATGATGTGGACACAAAGCAACAAATAAATAATTGATTACCACACGCTAGACTTAAACGAAGCTCTAAATGTGAACAGCTGTTTATGTACAGTGTTTATTTATTTGTTTTTGTCATATCGTACAAGTATGCTGTATCTATATACTCTGTTTTTGGAAAATGTAAAAGGAGTTGGGTATAACCTTTTACATTTTTCAGTCAATGCTTGGCTTTACTGTCTTATCCCCCAAATTTATACAATGCCTTCTAACTAGTACACCTGCACCCCCACCAGACACAAGAAAGTGTTGCAACATTGTCGGAAACAAATTAATACCGGAGGCATTGACTGAGCTAATCCCAACACCACCTGCAATAAAAATTTGATAAGTTAATAGGATATGATAAAAAGACTTATATTTCAAGACTATATGTCAATTTGTTGAAATAAGTGTTTGGCAGAAGGTACGCATGTTAAACGATGCCGTGGGATAATCCTAATCAGTATACGTCTAGAGAAAAGAATTTGCAATAGTGAAAAAAGTTTCCAAAGCACCAGTAAAAGTTTTTGGTAGTGTTTTTACTAGCAAAGTCTTTAACTGCAAGTAGATGACTTGTTGATATTTTATTATGTTAGCTCGAGGTAAGTCACTGCTCATTGCAGGATGGCACAACTACTCAAAAATAACTTTTTGAAGACGAATGGTGCTTACTGCCAAGAAGTACAGAAATAGTATAAAAATACGACAGGATGAAACATAGGTACAAACTCATTAACTGGGGTCACAGTCACATAAACATAGGCATCTCCTAGAGAGAAACAAAAGTCAAAATTTTTAAACAGTGTCTAAAAATGAAGTCAGAGAGTGTGTGTGTGTAACTTGTTCAGATAAACTCAACTGACATCATACCTTTTTAGATTGATGTTATTTTTATCTACTGCTGTAATCAACAGGCTGTATGCATTGCCTGCATATATATATATATATATATAAAGTATGTATAAAGTGAGTCACTAGGGATAACAGCTGTACTTTTGGCCATCATAATTAAAGTGAAATATGTAATCGTGCTACACAAAGCAAAATATTTTTATATGCTTTAGGGAAGATGAAGATAGGAGTAAAATAAGAAATGTTGCTCTCTTACTTTAAGAAGTATGGTTTGTCATCATTAAGATTTATAATGTTGCCAAGCAAAGGCTTGGTAGATGTATCATTCCCATACCAATTCAGAATTAAAATTAAAAAAAAAACTTTAAAACATACATAAATGTACAGGCAACTCATTTCTGAAAGCAATGCACTGAATTTCCAGATACATTACTGCATGGAATATAGCTCATATATATATATAAAGAATTAGGAAGCAAGAACTGCAAGTACTGTAACAGTGAACAGAGTGCAGAAGATATTTACATACAGTCAGAGGTCTATTTTGAGGGTGAAAAGACAGCTGGTTGATAAATTAAGCTTGGCAAAGACTCCTTCACTATGTAGAGGAACGAGGCTAAAACAGAGATATATTATTATGACAATGACACCACAATGGTCTTTTTATAATCAGACTACACACAGGCCAGTGAAGGAAAAAATTCCACACTTTTATCCAAGAACACTGGGGGCTCAGCCACATCCGTTAGTATAACAGTGAGTGCCTGCAGTTTAAAGTTTGCTATGTTGTTCACCACAAGAAGCTGAAGAATGAAATTAATAATGAACTCTTAAAGTCCAGATTTGGAGATCCTGTGACAGTTATCTAGAAGAAACATAAGTAACAAAAGGTATTATATTTCTATTAACATATTTCCACGCCGTATAGCTATGGAAAAAATGAAGAGACGCTGTCTCTTGGCTTCACTGTAGTTTATCAGAAACACTCAGACTTTCAGAATAAATCAACATATTTCACTCATACAATATATTATTTGACCGTAACACACAGAATAATGATAAATTAGCATATGCATGATGAAATCATTAAATACGGGATTCGAGTTGAGTAGAGACCACACGTGTGAATTTGGAAAGCCCAATTTTAAAGCAGAAAACTTCAGTTCCAGTTGGACTCTTCTCTTGCAGGCTCACCGTGGCAGGAAGTACTTGCAGAACCACACCTAAGACTAAGCCTCAAACCAAAAACAAGAAGATAGTCATGCAATTCCTGACCATCGGTGCATTAAATTATATCAGCTTTTAATTTTGGTGTTTTATTATTATTCATTATAAACCTATAGTAAATAATATTTTTGTAGAAATTACCATAACAAGCTAATTAGTTTTTAATTCTATTTGAAAAGTGTACACTTATATTAGTCTCACTAGAAGCCACCTAGACCCCCCCCCCCGCAAAAAAAAGACTCATAGACATATCCATGCTGACTCCTGATTTATGTCCAAACAGAAATCAATCTTTTTTCATACACATAAAGGAAATTCTGTAGCTTTAACAATTTTTATGACCTCCCTTGTACTGTATTACAATGTAAGTCTATGTTAATAAAAAAAACTGGTCTTTAAAACACTTTATAAAGTGTCATTTAAGTGTTCAAGCATGCCAGCACATAAAATATGTTGTAACACACCAACATAAATTTCATATGAGAATGTCCTATTCCAAACATAAAGCCATTAAAAAATTTTATCCATTGTAAATAAATCAGGCTCTTGTTTGGAGACAGCATTTCACCATGAAAATGGCAGCTGGTTTGGTTGCATTAAAATAAATATTTATAAAGATATTATATTTCATCATTTGCCACACAACAGAGGTTATTGTGCAGGTCACTCAGGTAGAAAGATCAAAGTATACTTAGTATCTCATGGTTCGGCAAATGCTGATGAACCTTGGCTTCTTAGAGATGACTCGAATACTGAGGACTACTGCAGGGGGCGGAGCTTTCTCTTACAAAGCTGCACAATTATGGAATTAACTTCTAGTTAATGTTTGGGACTCAGACACAGTGTCTGTTTTTAAGACTAGGCTAAGAACTTGTTTGGTCAGGCATTTTGTTAACAGTCTTTTATTAGGTAAAGGAGCAGATCTGGGGGTTCTCAGGCATAGAGAGTTCTGGTAAACTG
>JBCNYG010000007.1:13999531-14010047 GCA_039654305.1 Porochilus rendahli | reverse complement strand
CATGTCTGCCTTCCTTCTGGTTTCTCTCTTTTTAGTTATGCTGCCATAGTTAGTCATGCCGGAGTCCCTGCTTGCACAAAACACTAATAAACTCTTCTTTTACCATCACACTGTTATGAGCTTCTCTTTCTATCCCTCTCTCTTTATGGGATGCTGGTGATCCTGATCCTCCTGATTCTTCTGCTCTGTGAGTTCTGTGATCTGTCTTGGTGTGCTGATGCTGGCTGGAGTTCTCATCTTGGAAGCCCCTCACTCCTGCTGATGAAGATCCATATGGACGTAGATCTGCACTCAGAGACAGTGAAGATGACTTTTCAATGATGGTGATTTAAACTCTTTTGCTACAATTATTTAGGACTTACAGTTGTGGTATAACCAACCGGACTACACGTTGGACTGTTATGAAGTTTCTCTTATATGGTTTGCATTTTTACGGTTTCCCCCAAATGAGGATGGGCTTCCTTTTGCTCCTCGTGTCAACTGAGGGAGTTTTCCGTTGCCACTGTCGCCACGGGCTTGCTCATTAGGGATGTATAGGAATTGTAGAAAATGTTTAAATTCCTTTTTAAATTCCTTTTACTTTGCAGAGCTGCTTTGCGACAATATCAGCTGTAACAAGCGTTATACAAATAAAGCTGAATTAAATTGGACCTAGCGAATTTTGGATTTCTTTAGTGTTCATAAAAGGTGGGTTACCTTCAATTTTTCTTGATTATTCTGTAAGCAGTTTGTTTTCTTCCTCTACTTTCCTTCAAGACAAAGCAATTCTCTTTATCTGGGAAGAGTTTGCTCACCATTTTATAGGGTTGGGTGGCTCAATTCCAAGATAAACATTGAGCTGGCAAATAGTTATTTGTCACAACCATTGCATCACTGGTTTTCATGAACACTTTCGCAAACTGCCGTTAACCATCGCTAAATGAGGGCGAACCCTGATTTTCGTCAACATTTGTCAGAAAAGTTGGCAAACCCAAAATTTGTTACATTCATCAGCATTCGCTACCCTGCTAAGAGTGGTCCCAGAAGTATGTAAAATGGACATGTAGCATAAAACTGGTGCAAAGTATGCAGTCAGATGGAACTTTAGGAATGAAGTTGTAGACCTAAGACGTCTTTCTGACAAATGTCCAGTTGTGTCAGACCCCGTAAATATATCAGTCTGTTTTCAAACACCACCAAAACACATCAACACATCTTTTAATCATCTCTGGGGTCCGCCATTTTGGTTACTCTGACAACTACGATATCCGGTCATCAGGTACCAAACAGTTACAAGCTTTATGCAACACCTGACATTTGGTGACGACCATAAATCCCAGAGGTAACGAATACAACATTGTATTTTCACATACTACCCTTATCATGCAATTTGGAAGTTATCTGCGTCATTATAAACGTTGGAAACTGCCAGTCGCTTGTTGATGACGTAACCAGGAAGCTGCGTTTAAGCACGCGTTAGCACCGCCGCTGTCAACACTGCGGTGTGCGTTTAATGCTGGTGAGTTTATAGAAGTTTAATCTTCGTTAAGACCACGGAATGTGTTACACAGTCCACAATGTTTTTTGTTATTACGTTTTAAGCTGTACATTGTTATATTAGAGGATAATAAAGTGATTAGCTTTATGCTAACCGACTACAGGTGCATGCCGGGAGAAGCTACACACAGCAAGCTACTTGGGTAGAGTGAGAATATCAGTCCCTGCTTACTCTGTCTGTTACTGAACAGGAGATGAAGTTGGGATATTCTTATTGATGGGGGTTTTTTTTTTTGAAGGAGGAATAACAAACTGTTCATGGTAACAAATCAATAACCATAATCCTACCAAGACTGTAAAGTTTTAAAGTTTAATATATAGGGTTGAGCGATATGGTTAACATCTACTATCACGGTACAAATAACTTTATATCACAATACAGTATTCCCCCCTAGTACTTAAATGGACTTCTTATATCATCCTTCCTTTTCTTCTTTTATTTGGCCGGGCTCAGGATCGAGACATCATGGGTTCGAATCCCCGTTGGACCCCCACCATGCTCTGACCCCTGGGCAAGGTCTTAACCACAAGTGTGCTTATGTCCGCCCAGCAGTATAAATGGGTACCAGTTAAAATACTGGTTAGGTAACCTGCGATGGACCAGAATCCCACCCAGAAGGAGTTGAACTCCTAGTCGCTCACGCTACAGAAACCGGGGGATAAGCTCTGGCTCTGATGAGCCGTTAGGCTCGGGTGTGAAAGTCCAACAGACTTCCCTTCAGTCGATGCAATTAAAAAGAACGTTATCATTAGAACAAGTTTAAAACTTTTTAAGATTAAATACAAGATTAAATGCAGGTTTCATAAAAAAAAAGCTGTCAAAATAAAGTAGTGCGCAAATAGCTGGTACATTGGCTGTAAGTTGGCTGGAATTCTTCATATAAACGCACAACTCAATGTCGGTGAGGCTCCACATGCACAAACCAGCAATTTATACCATCATACTGCCCAACCGTAGTATAGTATTTACTGCAGAAGCTTGGTACATATGACAAAAAAAAAAAAAATCTGTGTATTTAAATGTTCCAGTTCAGGAATCTCCTTCTTGGTCTCTTTTAAATATCTAAACCGCTACCCAGCAGACAGCAGCAAAGATGATATTTTACACCGCTGACTCACAGAAAGTTTGTATTACATTACAATGAACAAAGAAGGACTCCCCAGAAACTCAATATGGTTCTGATTCTTCCAGAGTGGGCGGTCTGTGTCTCCTGACCATCCCTATTTCCCATCAACGTGCATACCTAGGTATTTGTATGTCGTATGGCGTGAGATTAAAGTCCACTACCATCTTCCCCAGGAGCTCATATGCTGCTAAGAATAATAAAAAAAAGTTAATTTGCTTTTGTTTCACGTCATTGAAACCACAAAATCAGGTGGTCCTTTCATGTGTAGGATGCAACATCCGTTAGACCTAGATCTTTACCCGAAATCTCTAGCAGTGACAACATCAAAGCTCACGGTCCTATTTAACAGGTTAGTCATTAAGTATTCGGGTTATTTACAGTGTTGTTTCATTATCAGGGACCGAATAAGGTAACATCATGACATCCTCACTGGGTAGACTGGCATTCCACAATAAAATGATTCTAGCGCCCATGGTGAGGGTAGGTACTCTACCCATGAGGCTTTTGGCATTGGATTATGGTGCAGATATCGTCTACTGTGAGGTAAGGTTTAATGTGTTTTATACTAATTATTAAAAGCATTAGTGTGTTTGAAACACTTGTTTAAGTGTTTTACACACATCAAGATATCAAAGTATGTCATGTAGCCTGGTGTCACTTGATTTGCTTGGATGAATTTTTTTTGCTAAAGGAACTGATTGATCTGAAAATGGTTCGGTGTGAGAGGGTTGTGAATGGTGAGTCTTTCTACACTCTTGTTTTCAGCATCCTGATATTCTGAGTAGTACTTTATACTGTTTATTTTGTTTCATGAAGAAAATATTGACAGTGGTGTCCTTGATTTGTTTCTTTGGTAGATATCTTGGAGACAGTGGACTTTATAGCTCCAGACGAAAGGATTATGTTCCGCACCTGTGATAAAGAGAAGGACCGAGTCGTCTTTCAAATGGTTCGTGTTAGGATTTGTTTTCATGCTGCAATTAAAAATGAAGCAGTGTTAGAGTAAGGTAAAATTTTTCATGCATTTTTGGTGTTTTTTCAGGGAACAGCTGATCCAGAGAGAGCATTGGCAGTAGCCAAACTTGTGTGAGTGTGTATTAGAGTGTTTCTCGAAATAAAAATCTCTTCTAGTCCTTATTTGTTGAAACTGTTAGATAATGTGACCTCTTATTCCTGAACAGTGAGAACGATGTGGCAGCTATTGATGTGAATATGGGCTGTCCAAAGGAATACTCTACCAAGGTGTGAACTACATGTTAAATCCACACGTCCTTCATTCTTCAGGAGGATTTTATTTAACTGTCTGTGCAGTTCTGTATGTGGAAAGATTTATTTCGATGGACGTGTTATAATGGCGTATTTGGTGTCTCATGCAGGGTGGAATGGGATCAGCACTCCTTTCTGATCCTGACAAAATTGAGGCTGTAGGTATCCTCCTTGTGATTTTGATAACGAACCTTGAGCTATCTTTGACGGGAATATCTGATTGATTTGTCCTTTTGTTATTCTGTGCAGATTCTGACCACTCTAGTGAGGGGGGTTTCAAAACCAGTGACCTGCAAAATCCGAATCCTTCCCACTGTAAGTGTTCCTGGGTTACATTGGTCACCTGGCTTCAAAATAAGTCTTCTTATAGTTTAGTGCATAGAGTTCTCGGTGAAATCATTTACAGTAGCCAGGATTTTAATGTGGTCCATGAAGATCCCCATTCATCCTGATGTTTTTTTTTTTTACTGGAAACTCTTAAAGCACTGAAATCCAGTTAAGATCTGCAGCATTATGGAGAAAATAACAGAGAACAAAATCTGATCTGTCTAAAAACATTGTGGGAAGCACTTTAGGATCTTACAGAAAGATGAAAATATATTAGTGTATTTAGCATTGCAGAGAATTTATCACTGACGCACTGTATTCAGTATTCGGCCTAAAGTATGTAGACGTCCTCCCTTCACACTTGTTTAAATATTCAGTATTTATTTGTATTCAGATTTGGCTCTTCTTATTCTGTTAAAATAACTTTGTAGTTTTCTGGTTCTCCTGCAGTTCATTTTCCCTTTTTTTTTTGTTTTTTACATTTTTGTTTTTTAAAAAAAACTTATATATATGTGTGTGTGTGTGTGTGTGTGTGTTATTAATATTTTTTTCTACATTGATATTTGAAAAGGTCTCCATTATTATGTTTCATTATAGCTGTGGCCAAAACAATTGTTTATTTAAACAAAAAACAAACAATAGTATCATTAATATCTGGGACAATATCTAATCTAACAAAGTAATAATTGAAATTCCTACGTGACTGCTGAGGTGTGCCATATAGTTAATAAGGTAAGTTTGGGTAAGGATGCCTGGGACATATCCGGCGATTCCAGATGGGTTCGGTAGGATGTTAGGTCAGGACTGTGTGCTTGTGTTCGGTCATGCTTTCAAGGCATCTTTATGCAGAAACGCATTGTCTTGCTGCAACATGTTTGGGACACTTAGTTCCAGTGAAGAGAACGTTCTAGGCAATTGAGTACCACATATCGTTGAGGTGGTCGCATACTGAGGTGTCTACATACTTTTGGTCATTTTGTGCAGTTTAAATTTGAAATGAAGAATGCTTGTCTGTGTTTGTAAATACTTCTTTGTTTCTAACAGCTGGAGGAAACTGTTCGTTTGGTGCAGAGAATTGAAAAAACAGGTGTGGCGGCAATAGCAGTGCATGGCAGGTGTGGCGTTTTTGTAGCAGCTATTGTATTATATTGAAGTTAAATGGTACATGTAGAGTTGAGAAAAAAAAATCACTCACAGAATCTGTTTCTCAGGATGAAAGAGGAGAGACCACGGCATGCAGTCCACTGTGACTACATTCAAGCTGTAGCCGAAAATGTATCTGTTCCTGTCATAGCCAAGTTTGTATCTTCTCTTATTTGTACTACCTAAGTTTTGAATGACAGAAGTGCCGGCAGATCGTTTTAGTTGTTTGGTTGGTTTTTCCGGGCACTCTTGGAGAGAATAGATTTGTTTTGTATTTGTACATTGTCAATCTTGCACGTGTAGTGAAACCAAAGCTGTTTAATGACTCGGTCACCTTTTAAACACCCGTTAACTTGCTTTCACCATCTGCTTTGTCGCCATCTTCGTAGTGGTGGTTCTCATGATCTCATAAAAACGTATGAGGGCATCGAACAATTCCGAGAAACCACCGGAGCCTCCTCTGTGATGTTAGCTCGGGCTGCTATGTGGAACCCTTCAATATTTTGCAGCCAGGGAATGGTGTCCTTAGATGAGGTTATGGAAGAATATATCAAATATGTGAGTATTAAATGTAAATTTCTTTTTAAAAATGTTTGTGCAGCCCCTTTCTATTCTTTGGGCTTTTGTAGCCGTTCATGCTTCAGCTATAGTATATTAAAGAACTTGCACCATGGTTTGCGTTGTTTTTGGCTGTAGGCTGTTCGCTATGACAACAACACATTCAACACCAAATACTGCCTGTGCCAGATGTTAAAGGATAAAGTGGAATCGCCACTGGGCAAACAGCTTCATGCAGCGCAGACCAATGAAGAAATCTGGTAAAGTATTCAGTAAAGAATGTCGAATCTTTATAAGAAGGAAGTGCAGCTAAAGGACCCCGAGTGTATAACCAGTCTACAGTTAACTGGAGTCGAAGGTCAAGTGACATGAAACATTCCACTGCATGAGCAGTCCCCTCCGAAATGATCGGAACAGCAAAGCCGATTGTTTTGTTTTTCCTACACTGTCACTGAAGACATTTTGGCGTCAGATTTAAAGATGAATACGAGAAGATGGGTCTGCACCTCAGAGTTAACTTCCTGATGTTTGCATCTAATCTACTTAGTTGTTCGTGTACCTTCAGTCAGATTCAAGATTTAATGCCTCTGTTTTCAGTTTTCTTGGCAGATTTATTATTTTTTTTTTTTTTACAGCTTAGGTTGCCAGGTTTTTCCCTAATCCTCTAGATCACCTGGTAATCCCAGGTGGTTTCTCATCCAAGTAGTAACAAGACCCAACCCTGCTTAGCCTCTGAGGTCAGACAAGATCAGCACTTGCAGGGCTTATCAGGGACTTGCTTACTTTGGTAAACTCTTTTTAGGTTTCGGTAAAATTGTACGAAAACATTTATTTACCTTTTTGTGTTGCCTAGTTGTAGGATTTTTTTATTTATTTATTTATTTTTTTACCTAGTTTTATAGTATATTGTTATTTTTTGTATTTGGTATCTCTATGGTGCAGCTAGGTTTCTGGAGATACGCTTGTCCAGAAAATATATCTTTTTATCTCCTGCCCTTTGGGAGCTATAGGAATGGGTTCCATCTGTATGTCACACTTTGGTTTCCGAACCTTTACTTGCAAGTTTGGTCAAATTTGGTATGCTTGCACACTACTATGAGTGCTAGGATAGATTTGTATGTGATTGACCTACTTTTCAAGGTCACAGAGGCAAAACCAAATAATATTAGGTTCCCGGACGTTTAATCACCGTACGGCGAGGCTGAGGCTTTTAGACACGCAAAGCTGGCTTACTACTAAGAGTGCTAGGATGAGTGACCTTGACTTACTTTTCAAGTGTCTCTGTGTGTTTGTAACATGTAAAGTGAGGTGTTTGGAATGACTGAATTCTATAAGAAAACCCAGGCTGAGCTGAAGGCACGCAAAGAAACCCTTGATGCCGTCAGCAGCAGTGTTTCAGACCGGCCTGTACTGGACGGAGATATCATCACCATGGCGATTAAGTTTGAAAGGTTGATTTGAAATATTTTTTAGAAGTTTGTATTTAAAAAAAAATAAATAAACTGTATGCGTGTATAAACTATCGTGCTGTGAAGGGCTTGGACTGTAACAGAACGTGTGTTTGAACTAGGAGAGAGTATCCTCCTCAGATCACACCAAAGATGTACTTGCTGGAATGGAGCCGGAAGGAGAAGCTGGAGCAGCCGGTCTATGAAACGGTGAGACTGAAACACAGGATCTCCAGCACCCCCTGTCTCTACATTTAGAGAAAGTGCCGTAAAAGCCCATATAACTGCTCTACGCTGGAATAGTAGCTGTAAAATTCTTCACCGTTTCTCCTTTTTCCTTTTTTAGGAGCAACGGGCCCAAGACCGATGTTTCCAGTCTACAGTAATGGTGGCAAATCAGAAGTATAGGTCGACGCTATGGTAAGTGCTTTTTATTTTTATTTATACATTGTATTATTTGAGCCTTAGACTGTATCTCACATTAATGTAATTTTTTATTTTTATTTTTTTCATTTCAGGGAGAAGTCTAAGAAATTTGCAGAACAAGCTGCTGCTATTGTGTGTTTGCGGACGCTAGGTGTACCAGAGGGGCGTATCGGAGAGGGCTACTCGGGACTGGTAAACAAGAGAAAAAGGGAAGAGAAAAGTGCCACTTCAGGGGACAGCAGCATTACAGACTTAGCACACAGGAAGAGACGACTCACTGAGCCATCACTGAAAGAGGAACAGGAATCGGGTGACGATCTGGTGGGAGGGAATTGCCCCTGTGGTCAGACGGTGTCCTGACCACGATGGGATGACCACTGCTTTCGTTATGGACTCTGCCCAGGGAGTGTGTCTGCTGCTACGTGGTTGCGTTGCCATTGTAGCACCACAACGTATCTGATTCACGCACAAAGACTTGAGCACTTCAAAAGATGCATGTCATCCCTAATACTGATAACTTTTACTTTATTGGTTCACTGTTTTAAATGCCATTTCTCACTATTTATGTTTGCCCCGCATTGTCATTTTATCAGGTACATCTCCTTATTTGTGCCACACCCGACACACTCTGAGCAACTCCAGCAGCCGGTACTGCTAGAACCATTTCATTAAAACTACTACGCTAAAATTGTTCACCAATCACCGAATGGCTACTCAGCCATGGCCCGCGTTGGTCCATATCCACTGACGGATGGTGCGCTAGAGAACTGACAAAATGCGCATAGCTAGAAATGGTGTACAATTAGCAAATTGGCCTATATTTGCTAGCAAAGTGTACCTAATAAAGTGGCAACAGTAAATTTTTGTTCAATGCATGTGGTTTGTGATTTTATAACTGTGTTTCTAAAGCCTGGTTCTGGGCTTGCACCACCATATGCATTCTTGTTTTGTCTGTCCCTGACTTGCCTTATTCAATTTATTTGTTTATTGCCACGCCTGAACTTGCTCAAACTGGATGAACGAAGGGTGGAAGACCACACAATGGACAGAATATGCATACTACACGACCAGTTCTCAAGCCTGATCTTAGAGGACCTCCTGTCCGTCATATCTTGGTGTTTTTTACTCGTTCCCAACACAACCTGATTCAACTAACAAGGTAACTAACAGCCCTATCAGAGTTGAAGTGGATCTAGAGCTGGAAACCACTCAAATCTAGCGGACGAGGTCATCCAGGAGCAGGGTGGAAAACCTTTCTTCCAGCCCATATGGGTGAATGGATGTTAAATGTGTTCCAGCGTTTCTTAATTGCTCTCGTGCATGCCTACTCGTATAGCTTTAAGGGTGCTGAGTTCCAAATACACTTCACCTAATCCTGGAAAGTGGAACCCCTGCCACACACCAGGATGTGGTGCGAACCAAAAACAAATGTAAAATCAAGCATTTAGTCAAGCCTTAATACTTTTTGTTTTAAATAATAAAAGGGATGTTAAGCCTTAATGGAATGGTTAATGGGTGACTTTATATTTAATGTCATTTACTTGTGTTAAAACTTTAAAACTCCTTTTGTTTGTGTGCTTTTTTTATGATTATGTAGTCCTTGTGTTGCATCTCAGACAGTTTTTCATATGCATTTTCAATATGCGCCACATGCCATAACACTGAAGACATGCCCACTGTGGGCAGGTGAAGTGAATAGCGTCGTTTCATTATCTTGCAACAGTGGTTGCTTATATAATATGCACCTTTCTTCATTAGCATTCCAGTAATCATTCATTCATTCATTTTCTAAGCAACTTAATTAGACAACAAATACATATATAACCAGCGTAACACAAAAAGTATATCATTTATTTCCATTGTGGTCTTAAAGGCGGGGCTGCTTTATGTACCGATAAATATCTGTAAATAAGAAACTAATTATATTTATTTTGCAAGCGAATCATGTGTGCTCTTGGCTTGTTTATCATTTGATTTAACTGCAAAGAAGTCCACAGTTAGGAACTACTCCGCTCCGATAAATTGCTGTACTGCACTTCTATAATAATGGCCTGAATGTAGACCTGGTTATATCGTTTTTAATATTGAACCATGTTCGAACACCGGACATTTAATATTGTGCTTCACTCAACAGGACTCGTGCAGAGCCACAAACACAGCAACAGGCTTATTACACAGCAGCATCACTATCTGCATGTAAGTGTTAAAGTTAAACAGGAAACTTACCCGACCCATGAGAGCACTCTCGTTTCAGCAAGATTTCACTGTTATTTCCTTGAACCTATCCACTGATGGAATAATTATAGGACTCCTGAGACCGGTATGCTTTGCTCTGTTTCGGTGAAGCTGCGTCCACTGTTAGTTCACGATATCTGCAAACTGTGCACTCGTCCGTAGATAGAATTTTGTCCGATAACTCCGTCTTCTGAAGGCTGTAAGGGTGAATTACATCACCAAAAGCTATTTTCTGAAGCTATCTCTGCTGTGTAGCATAGAAAGTTTGTCCTCCTTGGCCCTGCCAATACGCGCATGTGCAGAAGCATGTTCTAAATTTAGTAACGTCAGGCTTACCCTGATCAGCGCTATTTGGAACCGCCAATCAGCCTACTGGGCAGTGGTGGCCTGGTGGTTAAGGTGCTGGATTACTGATCCCAAGGTCAAGGTCAAGGTCAAGCCACACTATCG
>JBCNYG010000007.1:13968292-13996419 GCA_039654305.1 Porochilus rendahli | reverse complement strand
AACTGGGTTATCAAAGGCCGGCCGTGTCTCTCGCTGTCTGTGGTGAGAGGAATGTAAAAGAACCATCGCTGATTTTCGCCAAGAGTAGGCTGCATAGCCGTCAGCGTGTTCCTGCCCTGCAATGGCCTGGCGACGAATAAGCGGTTCAGAAAATGAATGAATGAATCAGCCTACTGTACATGTTTTTGGACGGTGGGAGGAACCCCAAACAAGCATGGGGAGAACATGCTCCAGTAATCTTTCTGTAACTTTTACTTTCATGCTGGAAAACATTTAGGAATCTAAAATAAGTTGAACTTCGGAAGCAGATCTTAGCAACCAGATAAAATGGGGTCCAGCTCTGGTCCTGGTGGAGATTTACTCTGGTTCAGTTCCAAGTTTCCCACCTCCAAACTCACATGATCGACCCTTGAGAAAGGTAAAGGTAGGCCTGTTGGGCTTTTTACACCCGAGCCTAGTGGCTCATCAAACCGGTGCTTATTCCCGATCTGCTGGGTGGACAGATGCACACTTGTGGTTAAGACCTTGAGATCTTAAGATCTTAGCACGGTGGGGGGCAAACGAGGATCCCTTCGAACCCACGACCTCCTGATCATGAGCCTTGCACCCTAAACACTATGCCGCGGGCCCTTAGAGAAAGATGATAAACTTTTTAATTATCTGCCTTTTTTTTATACAGAACAGCGCAGATTCAGGGCTGGTGTAGAGAAACGGGCCAACAGGAGGCAGACTCAATTTGAGGTTGAAACAAAATGTAGATTTACACACATGCACTTATTCCTGTATTGCATTCAGAGAAAGTTAAGATACCTGAGACATTGATGTCATTGTATCCAAACATCAGGAGGTTTCTGTTTCCTTCTTGCAATTATGTTGCATTTCACTGTATCTACTCTGCCTTGTACTAGTACTCCTCTTGCTACAGTGTTGTGTGTGTGTGTGTGTGGGGGTGTGTGTTTTATTTAGTAGGGTGTAGTAGTTTGTGGTTTCGGACGCAGCGCGTGCGGCTGTTTGTTTCCTTCCCGAGTTTGTTTTCTGTCAAGCGTGCTGACGTCACGCGCGGCGGCGGAGCGCCCTGGCGAGCGTGTAGTAGAGAAGTTGAGCTCAAACTGTGTGTCATGCGAACATTCGGAAGCTTTGGAAAGCCAGCGTGAGATCCCCGCGGCGAACTTTAAACGAGCGATCCCGACCGTGGATCGCTGTCTTTAGAGAAGTGGTGGATCAGATGTTGGCGGTTTTGTCGGTGCTGGCGGGCGGAGAGAGTTTTTCCGGGTTCCCAGAGTAGACTTTAGAAAGTTGGCATCGGCCTGCTGTAGCGAGCCGTATGTAGATTTTACCTGCCGAGTAGGAAAAGCTAGCATTGTTTTGTATGATAAAGCGAAGCCGAGCGCAGATGCGATGACTGCCGCGAAGTACGGAGGCGAGGAGCTCGATTTCAGACTGACTTTTGGGGAGGACGCTCAGGCGACGGCCTCGGGCCAGCCAGGTAAGGACAGCAGTCCCACTCCAACCTTCTCCTACTCAGGAATATTCATCCCATTTCTGATATTAAACAAACACGCTGGAGGTCTGATCGGTCCCTTCACTACCAGCTGTGTCACTCTTACAGAGGAAGGGGTGTGTGTGTGTGTGTGTGTGTGTGTGTGTGTGTGTGAGACTCGGTTCAGTGGTTATGGTAGGGCACCATGTCTGTCAGTTCCCCCTTTTTTTCAACAGACTTCCGCAAATTTATTTATGTACTACTTACAGTTTTGGTTACCACAAACCAGCATATCTCTACTGTCAATACAGCATTAACATCCAACCCTCAAACTACTGCACATTCACTACAGAACCAACATCCAACCCTCAAACTACTGCACATTCACTACAGAACCAACAACCAACCCTCAAACTACTGTTTAGTTACTACAGAACCTACATACAACCCTCAAACTACTGTACATTATTACACAACCAACATCCAACCCTCAAACTACTGTACATTCACTACAGCACCAACATACAACCCTCAAACTACTGTTTAGTTACTACAGAACCTACATACAACCCTCAAACTACTGTACATTCACTACAGCACCAACAACCAACCCTCAAACTACTGTACTTTCACTACAGCACCAACATCCAACCCTCAAACTACTGCACATTCACTACAGAACCTACATACAACCCTCAATCTACTGCACATTCACTACACAACCAACATCCAACCCTCAAACTACTGCAATGTCTCTACAGCATTAACGTTAAAACTCAAACTACTGCACAGCCACTGCACTGTGGTACTGTATAAGGCTAACAGTACTTTTCCTCTTCAAGTTTTTAAGCTTGCTGTTAAGTTTTAATTGATAATACGTATGCCTTTATTTGGGATTTAGATAAAGAAATAAACACTGCAAACTCTGGCATAGTTACAAACCTGTTCAAGGGACCAGTCAGCACAGCTTATTACTATATAACTACAATTAAATAATGACTCTAACAATACACACACACACAAAAAATATATATATATATATATATATATATATACACAAAACAGTCTGACTAAACTGCACAAACTTTTATGTCATAATTTTTGACATTATACTACTACTACTAATAATAATGTTTATAATAGTGATAATAATAATTACCTTTGATCCTAACCTCAGGTTACCGTGTTTGTGGAGCTTCACGTAATCTCCCAGCGTATGAGTGGATTTTCTCTCGGTTTTCCGGTTTACCAAGCTTTATGGTTATTCTAAATTGCTATATGTGTGAATAAGTGTGTGCATGATGTGTGGGCCTTGGTAGTGTAGTGTCCTCCTCACAGCAAGAACATTTTGGGTTTAAACCTCAGAGTCATCTATGGCCTTTGTGTTCGAAGTACATGTTTGCCCGCATGAATTGCCTCCCTCAATGTGTATGCACAAATCTTTTTTTTATTTTTATTTATACTGCAGTCCACTGCATAGTCTGTGCTTTTCCCTTCAACTGAACACTTATTGAAATGTGAAAAGGTTCTTCTGGTGAAAACCTTAATTTTATGTAAATATTTGTGAATATGAGAAAGTCAGGTGGCAGGAAGGTCCTGGGCTTGGGCGGTTTTCTCTGGTGTGTTTTTTCTGTACCTGCATGGGTTTTCACCGGGTTTTCTTGGTTTCCTCCCACAGTCCAAATACTTTATGCACATTATACAAATTTCTTGTTTCAAATTGCCCCTAAGTGTGGATGTAAGTATGAATGGTTGTGTGTTTGTTGCCCTGCAAACGCCCTGGTCTGGCGAGCTGGCAAAGTTAACTACTCTGAGCCCAGAGCTTCATTCTCAGATTGGATAAAAGAAAGTGGAACCATGTGCTGTCAACTGAGTCGCTGGGTTCTTTGTGCCCAAATTTAAAACTACCTTCCAGATTGTTACCAGCAACAGGTGCAAAATTCTGCATCTGTGTTGGTAAGGGGTGCATCAGTGCCCACAGCATGGGTGATTTGCATGTGTAAGAGAATCATTGAGATGGAGGAACACACTGAATCGGGAATTTAGAATTTTAGAGAAACACGTGTTTGCCAGAGAAGTTCATGTTTATCCAGCAGGGCCATTCCAGGGCTCAGTGTGCATGGCTACAACAGTGTGGCTTCATAGTGTACTTGGTTGGTCTTCTGACAATCCAGATCTGTCTCCGATTGAAAATGTATGGCATATCGTAAAGAGGGGAACCATGGACTGTTGAGCAGCTCAAGTCTTGTAACAAGCAAGAATGAATAAAAAATTCCAATTGCAAAAATGCAACAATTAATATCCTCAATTCCCAAATAAATGAAAATATAGTTATAAGGGAAGGAGACGTATGACAGCGGTAAACATGCCATTTCCAACTATTGTGGAGTGTGTCAGCCATCAAATCCTATCCTTTCTATTTTTCCAAATTGCAATTAAGATGGTCAGTAAAATATAAAAAAAATGTAATTTGTACTTTTGTCAGTTAAATATATGAAAAATGTTTTTATTTCACTTTCCTCAATATCAGGCTGTGCATAATATGATATCAGTGTGAAAGGTACACATTTGCTAGAGCATTATAAGATTTTTTTAACCATTTCTTGATAGCATCTTCAGTCCGGGACTCCAGCTACTGTAGTATTTTCTACATTTTTAATTTCCCTACTGGATGGTTAAACCTTTAAATCATCAAACATTGTGTTCTTGCACACATGACTGGAGTCGCGCACTTCTGCTTTATAACGGATCAGTCTTTTTATCAGTCTTTTTATCTGACTACTTACTTAGCATCATTTGTTAGGTGCGTGTATGTGTGTAGGGCTGTGCATCTTTACTGATCCAACGACTGGATTTGATATCACGACCATGACGTGGCGCATACCCAAGTTTCAATATTACTACACATGAGTACGGAGTAAAGACAGTTAGATAAACAAATTAACTTCCTTTTTCAGTATTTAGAAATCAATACCAAAATATTTCTTTACATTTTAAACACAGCCTTACATAATGTATTTTTAACTTCTCTCTCTCTCTCTCTCTCTCTCTCTCTCTCTATCTCTCTCTCTCTCTCTCTCTCTCTCTCTTTGTATCTCTCGCTCTCTCTCTCTCTTTGTATCTCTCTCTCTGTTTCTCTCTCTCTCTCTCTCTCTCTCTGTATCTCTTGCTCTCTCTCTCTCTCTCTCTCTCTTTGTATCTCTCTCTCTGTATCTCTCTCTGTTTCTCTCTGTCTCTCTCTCTCTCTCTCTCTCTCTCTCTCTCTGTATCTCTGTATCTCTCTCTCTCTCTGTCATTGACATGACAGTTTACAGATGTTTTTTTTTTCTCCTGCTGAATGTGAGACAAAAACTAAAAGAGGCATCACAACGTAGGTCATCACACTCCAGCCAATCACAGAGCTTGGCATTAACTGTGAAAAGGAAAAGATTTTTATGAACTTTAGAACTTCAGACAGCTGTGAACGATTATATTGTGTCACTGCATCATTGCTGAATCCTCCAACTCCACATGGCGAAACATCAATTGAGTGATTTTTTTTTTCCAACACCCCTTGTACGCACGTTTAAATGGTGTTGCTTGTTGTATACCGCTGTTGCACTGTTGACAGCCCTTACTTTGCTTGATTGTATGTATTGGCTTAATGAGAAATGCTCATGATATATTGGTATTATCTAAGTGACCATTTAAATAAGGCTTAATACCTGTTTTCCCTTGTTGCTGTAGATGTCGGTGCAGATTATGGCCCATCCTGCTACCTCCTCGCTGCACTCCAACAGCCTACTTTACAACAACAATCAGAGATGCAATGTGTTACCCAATCATCACACTCCCATGACCCTCTTACCAGCAGTTATGCTGCTTCTAGCTCCGGATCCAATCCTGTGGATTCTCCAAGCCGGGTGTTTGATTGCCCCAGCATTCAGATCACCTCCATCCCAATGACATGCCAACAAGATCTGGGTGCCCAGCAACACGGGGTCCATTTGGAGCAAGAAGGAGCTTCTGGTCCTCTAACATCTAGGGACCAGCTGTACTTACCTCTAGATGTGTCCTATAGAGACATGTCTGCATTGTGCCCAAGTCCATGCAGTAGCTTGTCTTCCCGCAGCTGGCTCTCAGACGCCTCGTCCTGTGAGTCTTTCTCCCACATTTATGACGATGTCGAGGCTGAGCTGACGGAAGCGGCGGCAAGTTTCAGGTTTATATCGCCGCTAGTGTCACCACAGGCCTCTCCTCTGCCCTCTCCTCTCGCCTCACCCCAGGCATCCCCGCAAGTATCTCCTATGGTTTCTCCATTTGGCTCTCCAGGCTGTGCACAAACCGAGGACCCTTGGTCTCGATATCATCAACACCAGCGTCCCTACTGTCATTCACTCTCACCCCATCATTCACCTTATCAGTCCCCCCGCACCAGTGTTAACGAGGACACTTGGCTCAGTACCCGGCCGCACTCATCGGCCTCCTCGAAACCCTCTTCTCGTCCCAATTCACCATATGGGAAGCGCCCATATTCCAGCGCCGATGGGATGCCGGGCTCATCTTCGCCTCATCTGTCTCCCACCCCAAGCCCGTCTCACTCTCCGCGAGGCAGCGTGACCGACGAGACCTGGTTGGGAAGTCCTGCCTTCATGGGCTGTGCACCTGACATGGACATCCCCTCTAAAACCAGGCGGACTTTTCAGGCTAACCAGAGTCAGGAGTGTATGGCCCTGTTGCCTGGACATGGGGATTCGGGGCTTGAGGAGAATAGCCTTGTGTCCCCGTCTTTGGAGTCAAATATAGAAGTGTCATTGCCAACCCTGAAGAAAGAAGATATAGTGGAACACTACTTGTCAGTCCCGACACCATTTACTTGGGGGAAACCTAAGCAAACACAGACTCCTTTGTTCAGGTATTGAACAGTTTTATGGTTACATTTAACGCTTGAATTATTTGGTTTTGTGCTGGAAATTACTAATGTGTTGTGAAATAGGAACGTTATTAAATCATTCTACTGATAAAATCTGTCATGTACCGAATTCCTCTCGAGCTCGCACCACGTCACCCGAATGGCTTTTTAAGGCTTAGCGTTCTTCTCTGTATATGACTCTCAGATCCACATCTTTACCCTCACTGGATTGTACACTGCCCAGCCAGTACGGACAATGTGAGCTAAAGTTGGAGGTCCAACCCAGACCCCACCACAGAGCTCACTATGAGACGGAGGGCAGTCGAGGAGCCATTAAGTCAGCATGTGGACGACACCCTATTGTGAAGGTACAACTGATTTTTATATGAATGGATCCGCTTAGAACTCGATGACTGAGCCGAACTAATGTTGGCAAGGAATAGATATAACTAAATATCTTCTAATAAGTGCACAGCATGACTACTTCCTCAGTTGGGTAACATGAACCAAGGGTATTGCTTCATATTTCAGGGTTATCTTTATAAGACATAATCAAACGATGTACCAGGCAGAGTAGGTAAATACATGCAAATTGATGTAAATATAGCCTGGTATGCCCCGGTCACCGATTCAGCACTGCTGCTACTGCCACTTAAAGATTTCTGGTTGAACTGGTTAATTTAATGGTCTGAAATTTGTGAAGTGGCATATGGACTCTCAAAATGTATTCCATACTCCATTTTGTGTTCTGTACTTGGCTCATTGTAAGACGAGATGACTAATACTCATCCCATTCTCTGGACAATATGAACAGCACAAATGCAGGTTTATAGGAGTAGAATTTAATTTGAATATATTCTGCATTAAATGCTAGTTAAATTAGTATTAGTGTACAGCATTAAAGTACAGCTACAAATATAACATTATTATTATTATTATTATTATTGTTATCATTATTATTATTATTATTGTTGTTGTTGTTATTAGTATTATTGTTATTATTATTAGTAGTAGTAGTAGTATTATTAATATTGTTATTGTGGTTATTATTATTATTATTATTGTTGTTGTTGTTGTTGTTGTTTTTATTGTTATTAGTATTATTGTTATTATTATTAGTAGTAGTAGTATTATTATTGTGGTTATTATTATTATTATTATTCTTATTATTATTATTATTATTATTTCTTTTTTATTTTATTTTGAGTATGTGAGTTATGATCAACGAAGCTTTCTCTTGATACTAAGCACAAGCATCAACTGTACAGTAAAATTTTTCATTATTTATGCAAGTTTACCAATTTGTTGCATTTACTGGAAGACTACTGTAGTGTGTTCATGTTCATACAGTTAACTATCTAGTGAGTCACTAAATCTCACACACACACACACACACACACACACACACACACACACACACACACACCATCTGGTGTAGTCTAATTCGGCTATTTTTACTTTATTGCATTTGTTGATGATTTTGTTTACACTGCGTAGCTAAGATCCAGTGTTGAGACGTTATCAGCAGTGGAACAGATGATGACTTAGATACGCTGTGCTTTTAACATTCATTTGTAATATTTCCCTTCATTTGTATTTAGTGTCTGCGCTTGGTTAAACAATGCACTGCACAAGCACACTGAGTCACTAAATCACAAGGAAACCTTTTTTTTTGTTTTGTCGTTTCTAATGATTTTTTTTTTTAATTATTATTATTATACGCAGTCAATATGATAAACTTTTATGTGGTTGAGTGGTTGGGAACTTATTTTTAACGTATTTTTAATCATGTTCTCTGTTATGAATTGCTGACAGCTACTCGGTTACAGTGAGAAACCAGTCAGCCTGCAGATGTTCATTGGGACAGCCGATGATCGTTATGTGAGACCACATGCATTCTATCAAGTGCACAGGATTACAGGAAAAACCGTGGCAACTCCGAGCCAGGAGATGCTGATCGGCAGCACCAAAATCTTAGAGATTCCTCTTCTTCCCGAAAACAACATGGCTGCCAGGTGCTTGCCATAAATACTAAGTAGTCAGTTTTGTGATTTGATGCTAGAGCTAGTTTTATGCCTTTCATGCCTTCATACTGCACATAGTGAGCCAAATAGAAAGAGTGACTATAAATTATTTCATTAAAATAAGAATAAAAATTATTCTTAAAATCAAATGTTTTGAAACGTAAGGGTTAATTTTCATGGCGTTTCAGATAATAGTGTCAAACTCATTCAAACTTCTTTTAGATGATTTTGGTGATTGTTTTGTGGCCTGAATTTGACCATTCTCTTGCAGTGTTGACTGTGCTGGGATTCTGAAACTCAGAAATTCTGACATTGAGCTGCGGAAGGGAGAAACGGACATCGGGCGTAAAAACACACGTGTGCGAGCCGTTTTCCGTGTGCATGTTCCCCAGGCCAATGGAAAAGTTCTCTCGCTGCAAGTGGCCTCCATCCCTATAGAGTGCTGTGAGTATTTAGTGCTGGTTTAAGCAAGACCTGGAGATAGGGAGTTCAAAGTTGCTATGTGTGCTGTAATGTAAGATACAACAGCACCATTAATTGGTCAAACAACCAATTGCTCGAGTCTGACTGCTGGGTCGTACCACAGCAGGTACGTTCGAAATTAGATAATAGAACTTAATTTGTCTGCCGGGCACTGCTTAGGATGTTTTACGAGACTGTTGTAGCCAGCGCTGTCCTCTATACTGTTGCATGCTGGGGTTACACGTGCAAACAGACTGAACAAACTGATCCGTAAGGCCAGTAACTTTGTGGGGATGGAGCTGGATTTTCTGACGGTAGTGTCGGAGAGGCGAATGTTGCCCAAAAAAATAACTTTTTTTTCAGTTTTCTTACTTTCCACATTTATTTTTTTTAGCTCAGCGCTCAGCGCAGGAACTTCCTCAGATAGAGACGTTCAGCCCTACCTGTGACTCGGTAACGGGAGGCCAGGAGCTGCTGATCACTGGCCCAAATATCACCCCAGAGTCAAAGGTCATCTTCCTGGAAAAAGGCCATGGTAAGAGGCGTCCACAGAGCTGGCTCCCTAAATGATTTATGAAAAGATGCAGTGTTCTAAGGGCTTGTTTCACTCCACTTACTTTCTTTTCTTTTGTTAAAGACCTTATTATAAATTTTATTGTTTATTTCAGATGGTAGAACTCAGTGGGAAGTGGATGCCAAAGCAGTTCATGAAAAGAGCAGAGATGTAGGTTTCTCCAAGTTTGCTTAACTTAACTTCTCACTTTATCTTTTTTCTTTTCCACGTTGAATATTTTTTATATTTTTATTATATTTGAATATTCATATTTTATTACCAAACTGCAAATATTCATTTCAATATGTTCAGATATTACTTATTATTAGTTAATGCTCATGTACAAGTAAAATAAAAGATGAGGGTTTAAGCGTAATTGTTTTTGTTTGTAGACTAGCATCGTGGTGAAGATCCCTCCGTATCATAAGAGGGTCTTGAGGTCATCCATGCAGGTTCACTTTTATGT
Source organism: Porochilus rendahli (assembly GCA_039654305.1). Classification (NCBI taxonomy): domain Eukaryota; kingdom Metazoa; phylum Chordata; class Actinopteri; order Siluriformes; family Plotosidae; genus Porochilus; species Porochilus rendahli. The sequence goes on along the minus strand of JBCNYG010000007.1, from coordinate 13,986,543 downwards.
CAGCAACGGGAAACGGAAGAGGAGCCTTATACAACGCTTTACTTATGTCCCAGGTAAAGGTACAATAAATATATTTGATATAAGACTGATTAAAGTAGTTTGTAAACTTATGTGTACATTATGTGACGTTCCTATATTAACAAAGTCTTGCCTTCTCAAGCAGTGCAAGTGAAGCAGGAATATGACACTGTTGAAGATGATACAACCTCTCCCCAAGTAGAACAGTTCAACCCTCTGGAGCAATGGCTGTACTCCACAGGCCCAGTTTGTGTCCCGTCCTCCACGCAGCGTAGCTACTCTCCTATGGGTTCCACCTATCTCAATCGACAGCATCCTCCAGATGGCAGCCTCGGTGATGCGTCTGGGTTTCACCCAATATTACACCCAGTATCGTTAGATTTCTCCAAGTCCTCCCCATATCAGGAACCTCAACAAAACTTGTCTTATAACGGACAGCTCGGTCTTCCGTGTGATGCTGCTTCAGTGCAAGGAGGCAGATCATCAGCTGTCGTGTCTGAGAATGCGAACTCCGTTCTAGGAATCGGGTATCAAACCACTCCTGGAAGTGTTCATGGCTTGAATCACGTCTCCGGTCAGAGGCATAACGAGGGCTTCCTCAGCTCGACTTTAGGTGCAACCCAGTGTACTCCAAATAGCCTCAATAACTATCCATCTGCTCAACATTCTGGGGAACTTGGAGTGTTTTCAAAGCCCTCGTCCTCCCTGGAGGCCCTTACCTCCACCACAGTGCCTTCTACCTCACACTTGAACAGAGAGGTTCTTGTAAACACAAAGTCTAATGCAGCCCCGTCCCCAGCTGGTCCAAGTGGAACCATCAGCGCGCTGGGAGCTGGATCTTCATCAAACCACTCCGTGGACGGACAGGGGCTTAACATTAAACGAGAACCAGACAAGGAGAAGGAGCTCGCCTTCCAGTCCATTGGGTTGCAGGATATCACTCTTGATGATGGTAGGAATCTGGGTTCTAATATGGCTGCAGGATATTTCTGTAATTTAAATATACAGTAATTATATTTTACATGTCATTTGGACACTCTTATCCAGAGTGACTTTTTTTCAAAGTATTGTTATTTTCCCCTTTCCAATCAAAAACACCCTTGTGCTTATCTGACTCAAGGTCATAATTTACCACTTCATAAATCAAAATACAAACAATGTCTCAACTTGGTGTTTCTACTCAGGAACTCGGGACAGTGTCCTCCACCCAAGTGGCATACAATCAACAACAAATCAACAAACTTCACCCGTACGGAAAATACACACTACGTACTCTAGCTGTGGCACAAAGGGCATAAAAGTCCCTGTGGTGTTAGCACCCCGAATAAAGATGTGTTCACCGGATACAGTTTGGGATGAGCAAGACTGCAGTGTAGCTTAGTGGTTAAACCTCTGGATTGCTGATCAGAAGGTCTGGGGTTCAAGCCCCAGAACCACCAAGTTACCACTGTTGGGCACTTGAAGAATGCCCTTAACCCCGACTGCTCAGTTGTATAAATGAGTGTAAATGTAAGTCGCTCTGGATGAGGGCATCTGCTAAGTTCCATTAAATCTGTATGTATACTTGGGATATATCATTTCTACCATCTTTGTGTTACCTGGTTTTCTGGTGATTGAGTGAAGTGCTATAAAAGTAAAGTCAGTGACTTTTGTTACACCAAATTATGCCCAATTAAAAAGGAGTACCAAACTTAATAGCTTTGATTAACCCTAGGCATTCACTGGCCAGTCCGGTAGCATTTTCTTCAGGTGAATCAGGTTGCTTCATATTTCGGATGATCGGCAGTGCATCATGACACAACCTTTTTTAAATGTAGAAGATTCCTTTGGTGGACCCCACTGACTCTCGGCATGAACAGTTAACCAAACAGCGCTTCTTAGCTTTGAATGAGTTACGTATACCATACACACAAGTGATTACATACAGACCGATTCATTTGTTAAAAATTTAAAACATTGACTATATAGTTACACATTTTGAGGCGTCAAGTGAACTGTACATCTTGTACATTTTGCACTGCTAACAAAAAACAAAAAATCATGATGGTATCTGTGTTTTTTTTTTTGCACCCACTTTGTTGCGTGAATGCACAGATTGAAAGTGATATAATTCTTATTTACTACTTTGAAGGTATATCTAATACAGCATTAGTACAGTGAGGAAAAAAACAACAAGAAGTTGAAAGATTTTTAAATAAAATTGTCTTTCTTGCAGTTTGGTGCCGAGCAGCTTTTGATAAGTGCCTTGGTAGGTAGTGGTGGGTGGGGAGTGGTCTGTTTTTTTTGCTTTGTAGGCAGTGTTTCAGTGTTTTAAATCTGATGTGGGCAACTGATAGTAGAAGATGGTGGAGGAAATGCCTGGGGTGATATGAGAGAGCTTTGGGTGACTGTTCCTGGTTGTCACTTTAGTTCAACAAGATCTCTACAGCAGGTTATTACAGCCAAAAATTGCTGTACTGGGACATGTATTCATACAAATTTATACACACCCATTGTTCTTAATGATAGGCCATATGCTTGTGTTTGTTTACACCCAAGCAAGGACAGCTGCCACCCCCAGTGTGTGGAAACCTGTTTGGTTTGCACCTAATTATAGTCTCCAGCCCAACAGCATGGTGGGAGAGATACAGACCTTTATGGAGTATTGCATTGAGTCAGTGCGAGCTAAAAATAACACAGGCCTCAATCTTCTATAGTTACTGAAGTTAGGGCTCTGCAGAGATCACCATGGGTCATACAAACAAGACAAACTGGCTTACTCCTCCTTTAATATTGAATGGTGTATACTGTATATATAATACGGTGTATACTAAAAATAGTTTCCTTACACGATACCCGTCTTCTTTCTATCTGTGACCTTGATAATAGTGTGGCGGGTAGATTTATGACTAGGAGTAATTACAAACACACAATCTGTTTGCTGTAGTTTAATTAATACAGACACAATTCTGTAAAATGCGTCCTTGCTGTCCCTTCAGTGCTGTCTGCAAACAGAAACATATATGCACCCACTGTACCTGGCCTTCTGCCACTATGCCTCAACCTCATTTTACTGTGTTGGGGAAGACAGGTGCAGTGGACTGTTTGTGCCCCCCGACGACTGTGTGTTGTTGTTCCTTATCACAGCCCCTTTCATTGCAAGCCGACCCGCGCAACCGTGTGTAAGAGTTGTACTACGTTATATCTTATACTGACTAAATTTAAATGCAGTTTAAATATATCGTTATGTAAACATCACTGTGTAATTCTAATGCACTTTGCTGAGAAACTTATGTTTGCTTATGTAGAGATACTGTGCCGTGTATGCTTCATATCTATATAACAACACGTTTAGAAGCACTGCAGACAAGTGCTCAGTTCTGTCTGTAGTACAGTTCAGACATAAGCATGGCAAAGTGAGATAGTGTAGTGATATATTTAACTCTTGTGTATTTACACCTCATATCCAAGCTGCAACTGTGACATGATGCACCCAAACTTGCGCATGCCTGCAAATGCAGGAAAGCCTTCAGAGATAAACACTGTGTGAGTGAGACTGCATAAACAGCAGCCATGAAAAGCCTTTAACATTGCACAGAAGTACAAAAAAAAAACCAAAAACAACAAGTGGCAATTTGTGTTAATACCTCATAACATACATGACATCTTTTATTAACTTTTTTTTAGCAGAGGACTGACTGAAAGCTGTTTTCACTGCTGATATATATTTTTTTATCTTATTTAAAATAAAATCTCCAAAAGTCACTTCAAAAAAAATTAATTATTCACCATAATCTTTTACAGATTTGATAATAATTATCTTTATTGTCTATTTTCTGTATTTTCAGTGAGCGAGATCATAGTGAGAGACTTGTTCCAGAGTCCGGATCCAGCAGCGGACGGATGCTCATAGCTCAAAGCTACTATGAGAAATCAGTTACTTAAACAGGAACGCAGCACTATAGATACTGGATTTACAGTATGTATTCTAACTGCCACTGAAGAGAATAAATAAATGAATCTGTTGATGAACATCACTGTATACAGTTGTACGAATGATTTCAAGCTATATTAGGTAAAAACTTATCTTGGAAAATGTGAATGTTCTATCGGAGACATTTTAACTTCAAGGACTCTTTTTTTCCTGCATTTTTGTGTCTTTTGCTGAGGTGCCTTAAGTGTACAATATTCAGTTCTTTGCTATATGTTGACTGTGAAGCATATTTATGGCTTAAATCTATGCAATTTTCATTTTTATCAACAAAATATTTAAAAATAGCTCCATAGGATCATTCAGACTGTTACACTTTCAGCTGGTTGAGTTTTTGATTTTCTGAATTTTTTATATGTAATTTGAAACAGTTTGAAGAAATTACATTAATTTGTAATGCTTTCATGTGGAGAATCCTTTAATTAATAAACACTTATGTGTCTCTGTGTTAAATGATTGTTTCCCAAAATAAAGGTTTGTATTTGTGAATTTGTAAGAAACATTAAAGTATGTGACACGTGATGCTTTGAAATTCGTGTTAGTTTTGCGGAGATTTCAAATAAAGGAATGCGTCCGATATACTTGATGAAAACTACTTTTACTTTTTTCAATGAAAATTGTTATGTACATAAACTTTATAACCATGGACTTGAACTCACAAAATTGGGTACATTTGTACATTTGACCATATTAGTAAAGCAAAGCACAAAAAGTGTTTTCTTTTACTTTTTGGTGTGACTGCACGGTGGGTATCATTGTTGCCTCACAGCTTCAGGGATGTTTCGAGAGGTTTCCTCCAACCACCCAAACCTGGTAAGCAGACAGACTCCTCTAAATCGACCCTACGTGTGTGTGTGTGTGTGTGTTCCAGAATAAAATGCATACTAAAAAGGAAAAATTACTACCACATCACATCACTTGGTAAACTGTGTCGTTTCTTTAAATACACTGGCATCTCCAACTTTTTTTTTACTATCATCATTAATACCCAAAAAGGTCATTATTACTCTCAGGAAAGATTTGAAATATGCACTCTCCACTAGCTTACCCTTGACTTAGTTTAAGTATCCAGCGATCCCCTGTCCTGCCTCAGTCATGAATAAAATATGTCAAATTGAATTAAAAAAGCAAATTTTAGTTTCCTTTTGTTAATGTTTCAATGTAGTATATACTTAAACTCTACAAAAAAAGTTAAAGAGATGTAAATACACAGCTCTTATGCACCTGCTTGACTTAAACCATAAATATCCCTTTTTAGTGTGCTTTTTTTTTGCTTATTGTTCCTCTGAAATATATATCAAAACAATTATTTGGCTCAGGCTCTGGATTGAATAGTCGTTTTGATGTCTCAGGGACATCCACCTCGCCTTTGGTGCATAACTGTTATTTATAGATCTCCATAAGGGAATGCATGGGCAGCTAACTGGGTTATCAAAGGCCAGCCATGGCTCTCACTGTCTATGGTGAAAGGTGTGTAAAGCAACCTTTGCTGATTTTCGTCAGGAGTAGCTGCATAGCCGTCAGCGTGTTTCTGCCCTGCGATGGCCTGGTAAGCTGTCCAGGGTGTACTCTGCCCTCGCCCAGAGTCGGCTGAGATGGGCGCCAGCCTCCCCGCGACCGTAATCAGAATTAAGCGGTTCAGAAAATGAATGTTAATAATGGATAACATAAATCAGCATTGATTTTGCTACATGTGCAAGCCATGAAAAGTCTGGAATATTCTGACAGGTAAAAAGCTTCTGATTGTGTTGTAATAGCAAGATTAAAATAGCATTTATTTATTGTATGAGGAGCGACGAATGACATAGACTAATGAATAATTATGAAAAATTTTATGTTATCTATATTACACCATTTTACCAAATAAGATATACAAGAATTATTAAAAATAACGACCGATTGAAATTTCTCAGTGTACTGTATATAGTGTATATTGCTGTTAGCAGCCATAATAGCGCACTTCAGGCGCACAGTGCTTTGAAAGCACCGGAAGTAGCTTTATGACGTAGAGTACCGGAAAAGGGGAGGGAGGGAGAGACAGTGAAAGTCGGAGAAACGACTGGAACAGCAAAACAAGGGGCTACAATTTACTGACAGGTTTCTGAGTGGCTTCAGCTTTCTTTCAGACAACTTCGCCGAGCGAATGAGGGCGAACAGGGTCAGGGGAGTATGTTGTGTCCTTCGCTACACTGGTTTACTTGATATTAATCCGCTTAAGAACATTAATCTTATTCCGCTGAAGCGTTCGGACAGTTTGGTAGCATAACTTAGCATGTTAGCTTGACAGCTAGCTGTCGCTAAGCGCTTCGGAGTAAAGAGACAAAACGCCTCAGTGTTTCTTGAGGGATAAAACTAGTGTACATCACTAGGGTCGGTTTTGGGAAGCAGTAGGGATGGGATTTAAAACATACACGAATGAAAAAGTGGAACTGCTGAAATCCTTCAGTGTTGTTTTTTAACAGAACACGAGTCTTAACTGGACAGGTCTCTAAGTAAATGTTTCTCTATATCTATCTGTGTAAAGAGTTAAATGTAATATATCTGAACGCCGTAAATCTGCTAATAGGGTGAAATAGTATATTTAATATTCATTTCTATCTCTAAAGCTCGTTGATAAAACTCGTTTTCGCTTAGCCGAAGCTGAAAGCAGCTTGTCAGTAAATCTGAGCCGTGGTGTGGACGCAGGACACGGCCAGCATGCCTCTGGTGTTTCTGGAGAGATTCCCTTGGCCCAGTTTGCAGACTTACACGGCTCTGAGTGCGGTGCTGCTGGCTGGGACGTTGTTAAGTGCCTACACAGCCGTGACCGAGACAGAAGCTCCAGCTGAAGAAGAAACCTCAAGCAGCTCCCCAGAGCAAATTCAAGCGAAGCAAACCAACAGTGATGGAAATGTGGCCGGTGATATCCTGCGCTATCTCGTCTCAGACAGCTTGTTTGTTTGGGTTCGTGCACCTTCACACACTTTTGGGTTTTCTGTTGGGTAAGCAGGAGGACAGTGATGAGAGAAACTCTGTCTTTCTCAGGTTCTGGTGAACACTGCATGCTGTGTCCTCATGCTGATCGCCAAAGTGATCCAGTGCATCGTTTTTGGTCCTCTGAGGGTCAGTGAGAAACAGGTATGAACTCATTGTTGTGTGAATGAGCGGACCGATTTGACAGATTTGCCACCCTTGTGAATCAAGAAGTACATTAATTTACCGCTCCTACAAAAACAAATTGCACATTTCACTCATTGCAGTAAGATTAGATTCTTCGTCATTGTACAAGGAGGACACGCAACGAAATGAAGGTGCACTCCGGAGAGTCCTGTGCTAGAATAAAAGAACATACATGTACACATACTTGTAATATGTACAAGCCTGTATTCATGCATACAAATACACATAAATGTTACATACATCTACATACAAATACATACACACACATTTACATACATATATGATAAACAGAATGTGTGGGGATTTTACTTTCAGCATCTGCACGGTAGTGAGGATCATGTACATGATGCATAACATCATGCTGTATTTATGCCATAAAATCTCATTATGTAAAATACAAATCTAGGGGAAAAGTTATTTTTTCACAAGTTTATTTTAAAGGAAAATATTGGGATTTTTTTTTTCTCTTATTCTGCAATTTTGCCTATCGTTTTGGGACCAACAAGACTATTTTGTCATTTCTGTCATTACTTTCCAGTGTAATATACTTCTTTCCAAATTCTTCATGACTTCTCAATGTTTTCTAAGTTATTGAGATAAATTGAGTGATATCTTTAGGGAGCTTTTTCATGTTTTCAGACACTCACGGTAACATTATGGGCCAGTTCGGTTCGGCAAAAACTAGTGCTTTACTCTAACACATCTCATTCTAACTCCATATTGGACCATATTCATTTGTTTTTGTTCCTAGTAAAAATGTGAGCCAAAATATCTTCAAATTCAAAAGTTTTCCTTTAATTCTTTACTTTTAACTGTGGAACTTGTTTATGTGCCAGAATAGTCATGATGTTGCAATTTGTTTGCCATCCAACCCTTACCATTAAGACTTCTTGCTTTCATCTACAAGCTGCTATAAAACTTTACACCAAACCGCTTTAATTTCTGTTTTTTTTTTGCGTCTTCTTTCTATAGCACTTGAAGGACAAGTTCTGGAACTTCATCTTCTATAAATTCATCTTCATATTTGGTGTGCTGAATGTCCAGACCGTGGAAGAGGTGGTGCTGTGGTGTTTGTGGTTCGCTGTTCTAATCTTCCTTCATCTCATGGTCCAACTCTGTAAAGATCGCTTTGAATATGTGAGTAGTTGGACAACTTTTGAAACTTGCAACTTGTGAAACATCTGCCTGAAGCCTTTACACAAAAAGCTCTCTGTCCATTTCTTTAAGTCATTAAGCCATAGCTTAGCATACACGTGGTGTAACTCTGGTGTGGTAGGAAGGGTAACATGACATGGTTGCGCTGTGACCCTGGGGGCAGGATTTGAAACCTTTTCCTATGAACGAAGGGAGACGTTGTAACTGGCCTTACGTTGTTAACTTGTTTTTTGGCTCTTTGTGCAAACCTAGCAGTGACACTGTTGTTATGGACTTGTTTATTTGTAAAGAAAATATTCTTGGAATGAATTCTTTTGTGACAGTTAAATTCCTTTTTATATTTCTTTATAGTATAAGTCTTTATACTTAAAAAAAAATTATTTAACAAAGCTAGCCCATTAGTTCCCATATCCGTCTATCTTACCCCTGTCCTTATTCATCTTTTTGGATTTTTATTTTTTTTTTTTTAGCTGTCCTTTTCTCCGACAACCCCCATGAGCAGTCATGTGCGAGTGCTGACCCTACTGGTCTCCATATTGTTGTGCTGTGGCGGTCTAGCTGCACTATGTGGCTTTGCTGGCTATCTCCCTGGCATGCATACTGTAGCTTTCATGGCTGCCGAGGTAAGAGATGCTCAATTTTTCTACCACTTTACATTACGTGGGAGAAAATTAGTTCCTGTAGATATAAAATGTAATCTATGACTTTTTGTCCCCCAGTGTTTACTTGTTACAGTGCGCACTGGCCATGTTATTACGAGGTAAGCAGTTTGCCTGTCTTCAGTATCCAGTATAAGCATGCTGTCATTCGTATGCAGGGAAACTGGAGCTGTTTAGCTCTCTCAGGTTTCTGTGCATACAGTGCTAAGGCCTTGCTGTCTGCTTTTTGTAGGTACTCCATTCATTTATGGGACCTAAATCATGAAGGCACCTGGGAGAGCAAAGGCACATATGTCTATTATACTGACTTCATTATGGAGCTTACCCTCCTCTGCATTGACCTGATGCATCATATCCACATGCTGGTAAGGTTTTATATCTATGTGTGTATGTATGTATGTATTAGGTATGTGAATCGAACAACAATTCATGATTCAGTTCGCTTCCGAATTTTGGGGTGTCGATTCAATACAAAATCAATTCTTGATTCAAACTGATGTTTTATTCATAACCATTAAAAAGAAAGGGAGTCAATTTCACAAGTAACAAATGTGCGCAGGACAAACCTATCCTTTTTTTATTCTACGTGTCCCTTTAGGGGCTCCGTACAAGCTCCTTCTTACACGGGAAATTATAAAATCCGAAGTGCAAGCGTTTGCCTTCAGAGTAGACGGCACTTGGCTGTATTTTTTTTTCCTCATCCATGTCAATGCTAGGCTAAAGCTAGTTCTGTACCTGGCACTCACTGGAACAATTCACTACGGATACGGGAAAAATGGAATTAATCCAGAAAAGGAATGCGTTTATGATCACATTGTGCTTTTGTCCTCAAGCCAAGATCACCATTTCATTGCCCTCAAAGTGACTGTGCATGTAACACTAGAGTCACATGCCATGACTGTGTTTTTCTCAGTTTTCCACAGAGTTGCACTGTTTTCCCATGATTGCACTTAATAAGTATTTAAAGTGTCCGTGAACGGTGTTCACAAGTGTATCTACAGAGAACCATTCTGCCAGCAAAAAAGATGATGTCTTGGTTAATGTGCTTTAGCTCGCTGGGTTTACTGAGGTTTTAGTGAGTGCTCTAGTTACTGTACTATGGTACACTGCACCATCCGGGCTCAAGGTACGCTTAAAAATAGCTATCGGTTTAAAATGAGTTTTTTAAAAAAATCAGTAAAGGATATTTTGGGGGGATGTGCATCTCCATCTTTTGTTGTGCTACAGTCAGTAAAGCAGTCCAGTCTGCTAGTCATGTGCGATTGTGGAAATTTTGTTTCTGTGGGTTTGGTGTTGATGTGCTTGAGAAAGCGAGGGTTTAAAGAAGGGCCTGAGCACATCGGGGCATTGACATCGTGCACACAGTCCTGCAGTGTTACACATTTAAAATTTTACACATTTTAAATAGTAGAAGTGTTCATATTGTGCCATCTTATTAATCAGTGTTGGTTTACGCTGTTCAAAATAAAATCAAAAGGCCGCCATGTGACCGCGGTCATCCACTCCTACAAGCTCATCTGAACCTAAAAATCCCATCCAATTTTCTGAACTGTAAACAGAAACCACAGATAGAGAAGGGGGTTCCGACACTTGGCTATTACGGATGTCTTAACGTAACGACGGAGCAAATATAAACATAAGACTATTATAACCCTAGCCTCAGACACCAATCACTAGAGATGACTACCAGGAGCTCTGCTTTTAGGCATTCCTGGAACAGTATACTGTCTAACACGTAAATAGTTATCATGACAGGCCTAGTAAATGTGTGTGCGTGTGAATGCATGATCTTATTTTTGTTGTGGCTCAGCAAATTTCTAACTTTTGTGATGTATTTAGGTGCTTTGAATAATACTGGCACAGTTATTTTACTTTCCAGTTATAAGTTTGGTTTTGCTGGATCTTGGTTTTATGCTCTGAAAGTGACATTTCTTTTATGGCTGTTTGTGACCATCAGTCAGTTCGGTCAACTGGAAAATGATGTAAGATGTTTCCTAGTATAGGACATGTGCAGAAATTCTTAAACCGCTTATTTTATAAGGCCATTAAATGTGTAACTGCAAGTATCATTACTTTATTACATCAGAATCACTTTGTCATTGCACAAGTGCAACGAAATTGAGGTAGCAACTCTTATAAGTTAAAAAATGTAAAATACAACATGCAATGTGCAACATAACACACAGTGCTAATAAAAAAGTAAAAAATACTAACAAACCGAGTCCAGACAGTAATTAATACAGGAGTACGATCTGACAGATAAAATCACTCAAGGCATTTTTTTTTACCAGTTAATTTCAAAGTTCCATTTGATCAGTAGATCTCCTCTCCTTCTCTCAGCTCTTTGGAAATATCTGGCTGTCAATGGCCAGCCTGGTGATCTTTATGCAGCTTCGCTACCTCTTCCATGAGGTGCAGAGGAGAATCCGCCGACACAAGAACTACTTGCGTGTCATTGACAATATGGAGTCCAGGTTCGGAAACCATTTTGCCCGTTTTGTTTACCTACTCGGTTTTGTGTCTGGTTACAGTTTGGGATAATACGGTGTTTGGTTTTTCTGTAGATTTTCGATTGCATCTGCAGATGAACTTGTTGCCAATAATGATGACTGTGCGATCTGCTGGGACTCTATGACCTCGGCACGGAAGCTGCCCTGCGGTCACTTATTCCACAGGTAAGCTGTCTACAGCACTGAGAGAAGAGAATTAATCTGTCACGAAGACTCATAACAAGCACAGCCTGCAGCTTAAAAATGCTGTTGGTGACACAGAATGCAAATATAAATCTATATGGTATTTTTTGCAAGTTAGTTTTTTCACTGTGTGTGTGTGTGTGTGTGTGTGTGTGTGTGTGTGTTTGTGTGTGTGTTTTTCCCCTCATGTATATCCCTTTGTATAATGTATATGCAGTTCATGTCTGCGCTCGTGGCTAGAGCAGGACACCTCCTGTCCAACATGTCGATTGTCACTGAACATTAATGAGGGCGTGAGAGAGCGGGAGGAGGGGCAGAGGGCTCCAGCTGATGAGAACATGGTTGCAGGGCCTGGAAATGATGTCCGACCTCACCTTAACCAGCACAACCACTTCTTTCATTTCGATGGTATGAGCAATCTTTCCACATATTGCCTTCTTGTTTAGGTGTTAACATGCTGATCATTTCCAGTATATGTGTGTATTAAAGCTTTTCAGAAGCATTAAACCATGGCTGACTATAGTGAGTAAATATAGGTCCTCTAGGGATGTAAAGGGTGTGTGTTTGATGTTATTTCTACATCTGTTAAATCAGCTAAGATTGATTCTCATAGTCTTATTACAAGAATTGGAAATTTGTAAATCAAGTGCACAACCGGAGGAAAAAGAACTATTTCAGCTTCTTAAAAACAAACCTCCCCCAACACCAAATGCATGTTTTTCAGATTTTTTTTTTATGCCACCAAGATCATAAAAATAACATGGTGTTGAGACCCATTATTATGGTATAAGCTGATCCTTTGTGAATAAATATTCGTGTCATTCTTGTTCTTTTTTTTCATCATCAGATATTGTAGTTTCTTACAGCATCAACATCTATATCATTGTATTTTGCAAAGACCAGAGACCAGGCACAGTGGCGCAGTCTCATAGATGCCAAGCGGCCAGCCAACAGCCCTCTCTCGTTAGCTAAGCTTCAGAGCATAATGTGGTATTATAATGGAAAGTGAGTCTAGCTGTGTGATTGATTTATGTCAACCTTTTCTCTACTGAGTTTATCCTTTTAATTTGTGTTAAAGAAAATAAACACGGATTAGAAGTCTAGCTTGTACACATACAACTGCAAACCACACTCCGGCTGTGTCCCAAACAGCACACCACTTGACAAGAAGTGCATTCACTCGCAAATCATAAGAACATCGCTAATCTTTTTTTAGAAGATTAAAACAAAATATGTATTTTTACTGTTTTGGGAAACTGTGTGTGATCTTTGCCCGTGTGTGTGCTAAACCATATGATCTCCATTAACAATATTCTATATTTTTCTATAACCAGCTTACCTTCTTCATTTAATTAGTCATTTAATGTCATTCTGTCAGTTGTACACAGATACTTTGATACTGGTTGGTAAGATTATTGGCTTTTGTATTATTATTTTTTTTATATTCCACAATTATTTACACTCCTAATATCTCCACTTCTACTAGGCTCACGGATTGCTAGTTGGCTCCCAAGTTTCTCTGTGGAAGTTATGCATACAACCAACATCCTGGGCATCGCACAAGTCAATAACTCACAGCTCAATGCCATGGTGAGAGATTTCTGTGTCCGTTTATGAATGTTTAAAGACACTTTTCGTAAAACATTAATTAGTATATAACTGTTTTTCTTCTATCAGACAGTTGAAAAGGCTCGTACCCCTGCTATAGGGCCGATTATCAAGCCGTCGAGACTTTTTCATTTCCATTTTTGCAGTCTTGAGCGTCATTCCGTGTATGTGTTTGTGTCATTTTCTTACATATGGACCGGGCTTTGTTCTGAAAATAATTATAGGCGGATACTGCACTCACCTTATCAGGGCCGACTGGAGCCTTAGCCATTTTTGCTCTGAAATAAACCGTCTGCTCAGGTGCTTTAATGTTCATATCTCGTGTGTAAACAGGAAGCATGCTTAGTGTGAGCCAGCAAGAGCTTTCCAAAAAGCCGGATTTTTCAGATAAAATGATGGGATAAGTCTTTATTTCATCACGGATCGACTGTAATAGTGCTGAGATCTCAGTGTCATCTATTTTGCATGTTTATGTTATTGATATCCTAAAATGATGGGCTCAGAGCAGGTTCTTGCTGGTTGTTTTAGGCCCATCAGATACAGGAGATGTTCCCCCAGGTTCCTTACCATTTGGTGCTGCAGGATTTGCAGCTCACTCGCTCTGTGGAGGTCACCACCGACAACATCCTGGAGGGCAGGATCCAGGTGCCCTTTCCTACCCAGGTAAAGTGCGCGAAACTTCAGCTCAATCCTCTAGGTTTGCGGCAAGGCTGGAGCCTATCTCAGCCGACTCTGGGCGAAGGCGTGGTACACCCTAAACTGCTCACCCGCTCAAACAGCTCGCCGTTGCAGGGCCGACGCACACAGCCACTAGCACTTAGGGAACAGCCGATTAGCGTAATGTGCATGTCTTTGTACTCTTTGCAATTTCATCTTGACATGAAGATTTTAGGTGAGAGAACTAAGAAGTGACATAATATCCAGTCTGCTCTAGACTGCTACAAGACTGTACCTGCAAGCTGAGGCAGAAAGTTAAAGTTAAAGAAAGTTAAGCTAAACGAGAAAGTTAAATATTCAAAGGTGCTGCATTTCCCAGCCCCAGGAACGAGCACCTCTTCAGGTGAATCCAGCCCCAGAGGAGGCAGCTGGGGCAGACGGGGGCTCCGAGCCTAGTTCCGCAGAGACCGAAGACCTGGAGGTACGTGGCAGCCGCTTCTCAAAATCTGCAGATGAGAGACAGAGGATGCTGCGTCAAAGGAAAGATGAGCTGCTGCAGAGAGCACGCAGGTCAGTGTGTACTCATCATCGTTACGTTTCTTGCCAGCTCCTTTAAGCGGGTGTCTCGTATGGGTTTCTGAAGTTTTTAATTCTGTAGCCTTTAGGGCTGTTGTAATATACAGTCTAAACTAACTCTTAGTTTTACTCCGTTTTATTCTGGCAGACGTTATCTGAACAAAAGCAATGCAGAAGAAGCTTTTTCCTCCTCCTTCGGTGCCTTTGATGAAGACGACGATGTCCTACCCTCTCTTGAAGACGAGGACTCCAGATCAGACCCCGTGACCGTGCGCCGCAGGATGCTGGCAGCCGCAGCTGAGCGACGTATGCACAGGCAGGAAGACACACCCATCTGAGAGCCCATCTCTGACCCATCCGACTGCTACATCTTCATCTTCCCATGGCTGTTTTGGCGATTAAGGGGAAAGTAGCTCATGGTCACTTTCATCTCAAGTAAAGCCAAAACATGCATGACGCTCACACGTGCCATGACGCAGCCATGGCTAATACGTAGCAGAACGCCTGTGTGTCTGCTCTGTCTCAGTGTTCACTCTGCTTTAAGGCTTTTCTGTCACGCGCTGTTCATACGACACGAGAGCAATGGACTGCGTCTATGGGGGGAAAAAAAGTCTGCATGTGTCATTTCTACTTTTTTGCAATGTTATGTTCCTAGTCTGTCTGAACAACCATGGGCTCAACAGAGCTTAGGACAGACTTTCGAACCTGATACCTGGTAGTTCCTCAGTTCTGCTTGTATGAGTCATAGGAGCATTGTTTACTGTAGTTCTTTCTGGACTATAACAATGCAGGTGTTACTTCTGCCTCTGTTTTAGTTTGGGAAGACTGCATTTAGTGCTTTATGAAAAGCTCAACTGTTATAAAGTGTGAATTATTAAAAAAAAAAAAAACTCTGAGCTTAAAGAAATCTAGTTTTGGTGGTTTTTATCTTAAGGCACAAGCTAACAATAAGAGCTTCATTAAGCATGAGCTACAGGAAAATATTGATGTAGTTGGATGAGTAAAAATCATTTGCTGTGTTTGTGTGGGCGATTTTTCTTTCAGGTAAGATTAAAAATCCTTGATTCTTTTCCAGATCTCGAATTCTCAGACATTTAAGTTAAGTTTTTCGAGCCGTGTCATACTTCAGATGTATGTGTTTCTGTCTGAAGTAGGTAAAGTAGCAGCAGGGGATTTAAATGCCTGTAGTTTGATCTCAGTCCGCATTTAGGGTGTGTTGAAGGTGATGAACAGTTCATACTTTCTAATTGAGCTGATCGGTATATAAAAGGAAGAGTCTTCTTCGGGGACGGGGACGTTTTAGTCACGTAGCCTTGTCTTAATTTTTTTCTAGTCTGCTTTGGTGTTTGCATTTGGCTGTGGAACATCAATGAATCCACAGTCCTGTAAACAGCTGAGACAGTGAAATGTTACTTTGCGTGTCCTTACACTCGGTTTATGTTGCGTAGTGTGTGAGCTTTTCAGTTCCGCAGGAATGAGAAAACTTTCAGCTTTTGTTTCATTATTTTTACTAATTAGAAATATTTTTCTGAATGTACTTCAAGGGAGAAAGGTCTATTTTGGATAATATAATAAATCACTTGAATTAAAACATTTAAAAAACATGATGTATGTGTTCAGGCTGGGTTTGCGTTGTTGAAGTAGCTACAGGATTCCTATTATCCTATAATAAATGTTTATCGGATACATGGATGATTGCTTTAACTTTGAATCGGTTCGTAATGTAGTTTTTTTTCTGTTTGTTGACTCTCTATGCATGAAATCATTGTAATGCATAAGTCATATATTGTCGAACAGAGTATTTCCAAAGAAACCCACAAGTGATTTTCACCTGAGGCTGGGGATTGTAATAGGTTTTTCTTGTCATAAATCTAATCTAATCTCTACACTGTGCTCTTGCAGCGGCACCCCTGATCAGTATTTCTGTAACTGAGGAAAGTGAGTATCTGAACTATGGTGTCTCCACAGGACTATTCAGATACCTATCATCATTGCCATAATAATGAGATTTACTTCTTACTGACCTTCTGTACTAAATCTGATTGAACTATCTGAATGTCTTTTCTACTGATTTTTTTCTTTTTTTTTTTTTTGCACCTAAATTCACCAGTGGATCATTTGAATTGTATATAATTAATTTTGTAATAAAGACTGTATAATAAATGTGAAATGACCCTGTATAAAATAAAATTCAGCACTACTGTAGATGCTTTTAATGAAAGGACTCGTACGATTGATGTTGGGTACTTGTCCACTTCAGATCTCAGAGCACCTCCTTATATACGCTGCAGCTGTTTCACCAAGCACTCAACACTGAACTATTTACAATCTTAAACTAGAGGGGCAATCATGTATTTGCTTTTATGGCATTTGGCAGATGCCCCTATAACTTGAATTTCTATCTCCTATACAGCTGAGGGTTAGAGGACTTTTTCAAACCTCCTGACCTTCCGATCAGTACCCCAGAACTGTAACTCACAAACACGGCACTAATGTACAGAGTGCGAGGTACCTCCGCTACACAGCATGGATAATGTACCAAATAGTCCTGATACGGCTACTAGTTTTAATTACCCATGTGCTTGTCATGCAATACAGTGTGTGTGTGTGTGTGTGTGTGTGTATATATATATATATACAGTACATATAGGTTGTAGAGAAAAATTAAAGGCCAGTGATGGTCAGCAGAGCATTTCACACAGCACAGTCTACTTTCACTCCTTTTCTTTTTAAAACACGGATTACACTGATGGGAAGCCATTTGCAGGGGAAAAAGTGACCCAAACTGGGATTTTTAACATTAATAACTTATATTAACATTGATAATTTTCTGTTAAATTTAGAAATTTTAATTTGATTTGAATTTGTGTAAAATACTTTGGGTTAGTCAATTTTCTTTAACAGTGGGTGCAATTCAGTTAAAATTGTTTCTGTAAAGAAAAACCATCTGATCCACTTATCACTGGTTGAGGAATAGTCTTGCAGTCCTAAAGCATCCATTAGGGGTTAAATTGCTTGTTATAAGTAACCTTCCATAAGAACCATCATGTATAAGCTGAGGGGAAATGGAACATTACATAAACACAGGGATAGTGACTCAAAAATCTCAAAGGGACTGTGGACAGCAGGAACGTTTCTTTAGGAGTACATAGAAAAACAGAAAAAAATATATATATAATGCATGTGGCATGTGGGCTGAACAGTGAGCTGTGTGTACTGGTGGAGACCACTAGAGAGCGGTGAAGATCCATATGGTGATTACAGGCATTTTCAGCAGCTTAACACTACAGTAAAGTGTGTAATTTGGTGTAACAGGAATCAATGTGGGTCACGCATTTTACACTGCTCACATCTTCCAGCCATTAATAAAAGGATACCTTTGGTCAAATCCCAAACACTACACACAGGACATACAGTAGTGGCTTTTACACCCGAGTGTAATGTCTTGTATATCCAATAGGGACACATTTGTGACTTCTATAACTGTGATTTAGGCTGCAGTATGTAGGCTGCAGTTTCAATGCTTATTTGTGTTTCATTATAATAAGAAAGGTCTGTATACAATATATCTTCAGAAAGACTACTGAGCAATCATACAAAACACATAGCTGATTGTAACAGCTGAATGTAGTTATGTGGTTGTACATGTGCTTTGCCACATGACCAATTCTAGGAGCTTGCCTCACAGCAAGAAGGTCCTGGGTTCGATTCCCAGCTCGGGGCGTTTCTGTGTGGAGTTTGCATGTTCTCCCCGTG
>JBCNYG010000007.1:13906699-13917596 GCA_039654305.1 Porochilus rendahli | reverse complement strand
GTGCTTGCGTGGGTTTCCTCCGGGTACTCCGGTTTCCTCCCACAGTCCAAAAACATGCACAGTAGGCTAATCGGCTGATCACCCCTAGGTGTGAGTGTGAGTGGTTGTGTGTGTTGGCCCTGCGATGGCCTGGCGAACTGTTCAGGGTGTACCTCGCCCTCGCCCAGAGTCGGCTGAGATGGGCACCAGACTCCCCGCAACCCTAATTAGGATTAAGGGTCTTAGACAATGAATGAATGAATAGAATTGGTTGAAATTATGTATGTGAAGATAATGCACTATTACTGCTTAGGACGTCTTGAAGAAGATTTCTGGGTTGTCATACCATCTTCTGTCATTATAATGACACCATTCATCCTTCGTTTCATTAATATAGAAAAGAAGAAAGTAAAAGGATGATGGCTATGGTTGCATTTAGTAAAAAACTCTATTACGCTCTACAATGACCATTCATATACATTTTCCCACCTGGCTCTTAGAAAACTGGTACGGTTAATAAAAGGTAATTGGACTCCTTTTTGAAAGCATTTTTGCTTTGTGTATCAACACCTCTGCCTATATTAACACCTGTGCCTAAGCGTAGGGTGAGTTAGCCTCTGTTCCCACAGCAGGCGGGCAGCTGAAGGACAGCCCCCTCGGCGAATGCTCGCGTTTTTTAATTAACGTGGAGGTGACACCTCTCCCCTGCTCATCTCTCACCTGCTCTGTAAACAGGTCTGTGAACTCGGCCGTCATGGCCGTGACCCTGCATGCCACCGCTCGCTGCAAAACCTCATTAATAGGGAGCCAGCGAGAGACAGCACAAATGCTGCCAAGCACTTTTCACTAGAGGAGTCAAGCTTATGGCCACAATATGACAACCCACACGGAACATATGAAGGTTTATCACTGCGCTCAAAATTTATTAGCAGGATTTCTATTAATCGTTTAATTAAGGTCATACTGAGTCATAGGTGCATGTTCATGATACACGACGGCACACTTAGTGCATATACACAATATTTCTTGCTTATTAGAAGACAATATTAGAAGTCAGTGTTTTTCTGTCCCTGTAAATCCCCCCTATGATCCAGAAAGAAGTGAGCAGCAGTGATTTATCAAAGCGTGACTGTGGCCATGAATTTTGAAGTTACATCATAAACTACATCATAAACTAGCTACTCGGAGCTTAGCTTTGAAACTATGAGTCACTAAGAGAACACAGTCATAAAACACCAACGACATTAATTTCAGACTAAACGAGGGGAGTTTGTCTCTTGTAAACTTTTATGTAAACTTTGCTGTAAACTTTATGGGCAGGGAACCAACTGGCCTCCCAATTATGGCTTCTCTACCTTGTTAATTTTATGTCTGAATGATAAATTCACAGCAGGGTCGGTTCCTTGACCTAAACCACACCTATTTGAGTCAAATAGAAGAAACCTCTCACTTTACAAAGATGCATTTCCTGGAATGTGTAGAGTAGGTTTCAAACAATGTTTTAAGAGATGGTATTAGTTCAACAAATCAAAACTAATTTGGTCTCATTATGCTTTTGGTTTTCTTGAAGATTGACTGCGGTGGCAAGGTTGTCAGTACGTCCACCTCACGGCAAGATGGTTCTGGATTCATGTCGGGCATTTCAAGTTTCCTCTGAGTACTCTGGTTTCCTCCCACAGTCCAAAAGACATGCACATTAGGATGGACTGGATGTTCCGAATTGACCTTTGGTGTGAGTGTGAATGTGTCTATGTGTGTGTGTGTGTTTGTGTGTTTGTGTGTGTGTGTGTGTTGCTCTGCGATTTTCTGGTGAGTTGCTCAGGGTGTACGCCACCCTTTGCCCAGTGCCCACACAGGGAGAAACACGGGGAGAACAAATTTACTAAACACAGAAAGGCTTCTGTCAGCCACCGGTTTTGCACCCAGAACATTCTTGCTATAAGGCAACAGTGCAAACATCTGCACCACTGTGCTACAATGGAGCATGGAAACAGTAAACTCTTACTTTGGCTCTATAATATTTCCACACACACACACACACACACACACACACACACACACACACACACACACACACACACACACACACACACACACACACAAAATCCATGTTAAACATCCTCTGACTCACTTTTACCAATGCAGAGGGCTTAGAATGTGCTAACAGGGTACCTGATGAAAGAGGCTCTGATTTTTATCTCATTTAGTGTATTTATCAGCATCTACAGTGAGCAGTCTACTTTAGCCATGCTCACATTAGCAGGTAATGCTAGTGGTGTTGGCATATGAGCACCAGGAGAGCAAACACAAGAATGCCCCTGTTTATGGAGAGGCATAACTCGTTTCCACACCATCAGAGGCTGTCAGTGGTAAAAAAAAAAAAATGGGGTTACAGTTTGAAGTGAAGCTCGGTTTTGTGTTAAATGTCCAACTGACTTGACTTTGTTTCTCTCTGACGGCCTCTATAAGACACGTATACATTAGTTATTGAAGAAAGCTAGTCAAAGTAAAAAGCACCTGGAAAGAGAAAACTGAGATTAGACATCTGATCTGCCTGGATGCCTGGAGAAACAAAACGCCTTTCATTCGTCAAAATGAACTGTAGACCCGCAGGCCATCTTAAAGAGTTATCTCCCAATGTCCATCAGCCTAGCAGTTTGTCTTCATCAATCATCTCAGTGTCTGTTGACCATAGCAACAGGATGTCACACTTATTTTCATGGATGTTGTTTTTGTGGAGTCTGCTCCCTCACAGCAGGAGTTTCCTCTACTCCGGGATCATGGGATAAATGTATGAATATATGTTTTTGTGATGCCTTTGCAATAAGCGCCCATTTTTTTGTTCTTTGTTCTGTCAATACGTCAACAAGCTGCACGACATAGTTAAACCTAAACTAAAGTACTCCTCTTGTAATGTACATATCACGACGACGACGAACTGCTATGCCTTTTCATACTTTCATATTTTCAGTGAAAACGTGCCGGTGTATTAGGTTGCTTTCTAATGACCTGCCCTTAATTAACAGCTTATGTTGTGCTCTGGCACTTGGTGCAGCTAACAGACGCAGATGAATGGTTCTCATGTCAGGGTTTTCTTGTATGGAGACACAGCTGACGTTAAAGAGTCAAGGTCAAGCAGACCCTTCCCCTTCATCTGTCAGCCGTTTTGATCTGCAGCCGTTTTGCTTCTCCATTCTGCACGCTCTGCCTTTAACACGGGGGCAGAGGTCAGTGCAGGTCATGACTGTAGGATCCCCCCCCCACCCCACCCCTCCCCCCCCACCACCACCTCCTGCTTCTCTCTTTCCTCCTCTCACCCACTACACATATGTAGTCATTACTCTCCCTTTGCTTTTCTTTTTCAGAGACCACTAGTACATTCCTGGGCCCCTAATTATTTTATGCTTTGGTTCTGCATTCCAATTAGATTTTATCATTCACGTGTGTCCATAGGTTTACCGGCACTTTGTGACTTGTGCCGAGTTGTCATGATGGATCAATGTGTTGTGCCGTAACTGCAAGGATGTTGAAATCCTTCACGGTGGGGGTTTCAATTTGTCATATCATAAACAGGTACTAAGCACAGGGATTAGTGGTGTTTGGATCTGCTGGCTGCTCTCAGCCTGTGTTATCTGGATGCTGGGGCCCCTTTCTATTCTGCAAGGCTTAACAACAGGGTTCTTGTGCCGGCCAGAGGATTCAGAAGGGCCCCAGGACTGGTCACAGTTCACTGATCATCGCAGAGACAAGGACTCCTGTCTGTTTTCATTTAGACTAAAGCTGCTAGGAACCAATTCGAGATTAGTGTAGAAGTCAGGTCGGAGCTAGCTGAGACTAAATGGCTCAACTGTTACTGATTACATACAGTAGAGAAGGAGAGGCATGCAGCCAGACACGTGCAATGTGTCTGATGGAAATTAGGTTTTGCGATACATGGTAATATGTTGCATTTAGGAATATTGAGTGTAGCAAATGAGTGGCATTTCTGACACATGCATGTTTCCTTCTCTGTGCTTTTGGACCTGTCTGTTAGGTATCTTCCATGGCTGCAGATGGAGCTTAGGGAGCACGAGTGCTCGTGTTGTGCAGAACTGGGAAATATTTCAGGCCTGTGCTGTCTACTTCTGCAAGACCCCTCCTTGGTCTCTAAAAATGTGGAACCTGGGAGTTCTTTGTTCATTTGTTCATTTTGTAAGACGCTTAATCCTGATTAGGGGTCGGGGGGGAGGCTGGTGCCCATCTCAGCCGACTCTGGCTGAGGGTCGGGTCCACATGAGACAGCTCGCCAGGCCATCTCAGGGCAAACACACACACACAGACACACACACACAACCATTCGCACTCACACTCATACCCAGGGGCGATTTGCAACCACCGATTAGCCTACTCTGCTTGTTTTTGGACTGTTGGAGGAAACCGGAGTACCGGGAAGAAACCCACACAAGAGTGGGGAGAACATGCAATCCCCCAAACACCGAAACCCAGGAATTGAACCCAGGCCTTCTTGCTGTGAGGTGGACTTGCTAACCACTACACCACTATGCCACCCACCCAGGAGCCCTGTCGCTGCAAAAATCTAATGCTCTCAACATGCTTGCCTCTGGTACTCTGGTTTCCTCCAACAGTCCAAAGAAATGTTGATTGGGCTAATTGGTTGTTCCAAATTGCCCATAGGCAACATTGCCCTGAAATGGACTGGCGAGCTGTTCAGGGTGTACCCTGCCTTTGCCAGAGTCGGCTGAGATAGACACGAGCCTCCCAACAACCCCAGCAGGATTAACCAGTTTGGAGAATGCATGAATGAATGAATGGATAAATGATCCTGATGCATGTACTGCTACATGATGGACAGTTTCATTGTGGTACGGAGCCTCATTTAAGCCAAATAGATGTTAATATAAACCATAGCATGCAACACTGCAGGATGCAACTATTCAAAAGGAGGAGGAGGAGGAGGAGGAGGAGGAGGAGGAGGAGGACATGGTGCTGGGGGACGAAAAAGAGTCAGACAGGAACAGATAGTCTTTTGACCTGGAGCATTTTGTCGCTTGAAAGTGTTGAAAGGCCATGCAGCTCCCTTTGAGGGTGGACAGAAAAGAAAATAAAACACGTTGACGATTTCCAGATATTGTTTTGCCCCTAGATGTGTACACAGCATGGTTTGACTTAAACTTCACAAGCCTCAGGCCCCAAGGCTGTCTATTCTACTAGTAATGCTACAATAACAGGCACTTCCGAAACAAGGGTGAAGGAGACCACGAAGAGAGGAAGAAAAAGAGGAAGGTGGTAGATGAGTGTCTGGTTGTAAATCATCACATATGTGCCCAGCAGCAGCAGGCTCGGACTCTGCAGGAGTGGGGCCCAAAGAAGCAGCACTTATTAAATTTCCATGAAGTTTAGTGAATTTGCAGGATCAGTGGGGTGAGTAAAGTCAACAGGGAGCGGCTGGCAGTGCCGTTGCCTGCAGCGTCTCTGTAAAGCGATTGACAAATGCTCTTACAGGCTCGGTAGCTACTGCTATTGCTGCAAGGACTAGATTTATCAAAGTATATCAGGCATGTTACAGTTGTTTGGGTATTGCTATGCCAGAACCACAGCCAATAATAGGAGACTGATGTAAGTTTCAACAATACAGATGTCCCTTAATGCATATAATAAATGCACACAATGAATCAGGCCCCTTTGTAAGGCTACTTCCTCTCAAATCCATACACACTTATGCTTAAAAGCTTCTGATACTAATGCTAATATTGCACTGACAAATTCTATTTAAAATGGAATACAAGATATGATTATCACACACTTCTCCAGTACAGCTATAATCATTGCCCCCCCCCCCTTCTTTTTTCCCCTTTATGCAGTAATGCTTTTATTAAGGTATTAACACTCCATGTTTTCTGTTAAAATGTTGCCTCCCTGGACGAACTCTCAAGACTCTCACTTTGCACACTGGAATAACACTGCTATATAGAATGCATGGATCTATGGTATTCATGTTTGCATTGACATGCAAGCAGAGATACTAAAACCCAGATTTGTGTATAATGCGAAGCTAGATCACTGCAAGAGTTTGCAAAAAAGCATACACGGTTTTCTCCTCTAAGTAACAATACAGTTTTTCCAAAGAGAAGCCGGTTCAAAAGCACCATCTATATTGCCCTTAGAGATAAGGCAGGACACTCTCATCTGATCAGGCCGTAGATGTGGCAGTCAAAGGCGGCCATGTTGAGTGGGCCTTTTTTACTCTGCCAGTCCCCCCAGGTCAACAGTAATGGCCAATGCTCTTAACCAGGATCTGATAAAGGAGATAGTGTTGATGGGATAGACAGCATCTTACGTTACCATCGAGATTGAGAGACAAAAACTCATAGGAAAGGTTAATCTCCAACGCTTATCAATCAATTACATTTGGCTTTTGTGGAATTAATGGCATGACTGGAATTGCTTGGGCAGATTGGAAGGCTTTGTGTGGTGAACTTGGCATTGGTGTCTCAGGGGAGAGGCAGCATTTTGTGTTTGAATCATCGCAGCCAAATGATTAAAACTCTGCTCACAGAAGATGATACAGAGGGAGATAACAGATGCTTTTTTTTACATAAAAGAGTTGCTGCTGGATACCTCAAAATGGAAATCAATTTAAATTTAACTGGGGAATCGTGCACTTTACAATCATTGACCATGTTTTAATGTATGGGACTGTGATATCAGGAATCTCATTATATATTTCCTCCTTTTTCCTTTATTCGGAACTGAAAGTACACAAAAGTCCCCTGCTTTCTGAACTCTGAACAGTCAGTGACTTTACCTCTTCTTTTTAGCTTAATTCAAAAAGTACTTGTGTGGCATTTTTAACAGAAGACCCTGTCGCTGAGCTGCTTTATAGAAATGAAAATATAGATTAATATTTAGATCCCCACTGAGCAGGTCAGAGGTGAGAAAACTTCCTGAGATGAAAGAAGAAATCTTGAATAAAAAAAGATTCCTTTCTCGTCTGGGTGACACCAGATATTAGGATTATAAATCACTACTCTGTTACAGTTGTATACTATATAGACAGCCGGTACTTAGAGTGTGTTGAATGAAGATCCTGCCTATGCCTGAAGACCCGGGGTAATTTAGTAGCCTACAATTACCCACAAATTCTTTCTTCTGTTAAACCTGTCATATATTCATGCCATCATTATTAAAATACTACACCTAGGAAATCCATTATTTGTAAACAATAACAAGTCTGGGTTTAATAACCTTTTATTAGTGAATTTAATGAAGAGCGAAGAGAACCTCATGGGCAGGCTGGACAGTGAATTTGTCCAGATCATATAATGTGGGAGGCTGGGGGGGGGGTGGGGGGGGAGGATTAGGCTGAGGAGTTCCCAAAGGAATCTGTCTTTAAACTCATCTCCCACCCCCAAAACTTCGAACCAGTTCCTGCTTTGAAATGGGAGTAGGTGTCCCTAATCCTCTCTGTGAATGTTAATCTATATGTACCTAGATTAAGTTCTGTCCTTATCCTCAGCTACGGTCAGAGCTCTCATCTTGGGATGGTAAACTTTTGCACTGAGATTTATAGATAAGGGGTGGAGCTTCAGATGATACCAACTAATAAACTTTCCTTCCTAATTAATTACTTTTTAAGCTTTCAATGGTAACTGGAACAGTTAAACTAATGGAGTAGTAATGACTCACTCTGGGGAGTCATTATTACTCACTGTTAACAATTATTATTCTTTGTTAAGGACACATAATGACTCCCTAGTGTGCTAAAGACACATAATGACTCCCTCTGTGTTTTTCTATATGTGGATTACCCTTTTTATAAAGTAGATTTGGATCAATATAATTTTAAGTGTACATATTTAATTATACTTGTGGGTTTTAAATTTTAAAATGTACAAAAATTTATAATACATTGATATGCAATGATATATTTTGATATATGATTTTGATGACAAATTAACCTCAGAACAGTAGCATTATTATTTAATAATTTTTTTTTTTGTATAAAATATACTATCGTAGATGTCAGTTTATTTTGACAAATGGTGTAATAAGCTACTCCTGAATATGCAGCGGGAAATAATAATAAATGTCATGATGTTTTATAGCTTCTGGCATTTGGTGGGGAGGATTTGCACTCATGTTTAACATTAATAATTGTTATGATGGGGGTATTTAATTCATGATAATCTGTGTGCCATGTATGCTGCTCTTCCCGGTGTGTGCTAGTGCCACAATCATTGTGTGTAATTACAGTCGAATTACACGGGAATTATTAACAAACACACATAACTCGGCAAAGCCTAAAGGCAGACGTACACCTTTTCAGATGCCTTGTCCAATGGGAAAAGATGATTGTTTAGTACAATATAAAAGGATTAAATCGCTAGAGTTTACACTTTATTTACACCGTTGTTTTTTTTTTAAAGGTTTTATGTATTTACAAAGACAATTTCACAGTAAACATGCCAACATGTGATGATCCGGAACTATTAATATGATCACAACAGCGCACTCCCATAATGAGGGTTGAATACTTTACTTAGGAATTTTTTTCCCAAATTAGAGGCTGGATAAAACAAACTTATAGATATATACAGTGCTCATCATCATATGAAGTATTACCGAACTCCTCGTGAAATAATCGAATGAACTCACTACAGCTGTTCGGAGAGGCTCCTGGTGTTGCTCTTTTTTTGTGAAGCTGCAGGAGTTTTTAAACAGGTCCATATGGTGAGACCCTGAGTTATGAAAAAGGGTCGAGTAGTGGTGGTCTTTGCACTTTCTGTCTCACTATTGAGCTGGAGCAGGGAGGTTGAGTTTAAGCTGTCTTTTCACACTGACAATAGAAGAAAGAGTGTCCATCTGGCCCTCAGTAAAAGGCATCCACACTCTCTTTCTCTCTTTGTTTCCCTCTCTTTCTGCTCAAATCAAACTTTGAAGTCCACAACCCATTCAAAATTCTCTGTGTCAGTGCTACTATATTCAAAGCAATATATCTGCCCCACTTTCTATATTTCCAAGTTAAAACCATGATATCAGGGTTAAACATGATGTTATTTTATTATTTGTTTTTTTCTTATTTTATTTATTTTGTACATTTATTCTGGGAATGTCATATGGAAGTTACATCTATTAAACAGAAGATATATCTAATTAATCATGAATTTTGGTTTAAAGTCTAATTACAAGGTTTAGTTACATATTTACACAGTTACAAAAATGTATTTAACATAAAATAAAGTTTAATAAAGTGATGCATGCTTATGTATTCATGGATACATATATATATATGATTACGTGCTGGGGTTTGGTCAGGGTGCGTAAAAAGTTGCTAAACAGTTTGCTATCAATTTTTAGGTTCACAAACCTTTTCTTTTCACAAAGTATCACAATTTTTTGTCGCTAAAGGTTGCAGAATGACAGGGCCGAACCCTGGTTTTTGTCAACATTCACTAGAAAACTCGGCGAATCCTTAATTTACTGTTTGTCAGCATTCACTACTCGATGAGATACCGGCTTAAGAGACTTGCTGAAATTGCTGCAAAGGGTGGCTCTACAAAGCACTGAAGTTTGTTGGGTTTTTTTCTTCTTTGCTTCTCAATAAGAAATATTTTGCAAGGTTTCAAGGTTGTAGGCATGCTGAGCAAATTAAATGATAACCCCAAACCCCAAATATCAAATTTTATTCAGGTTATAAGGCCATGAAATAGATAAAATGCAGAAGGGGTGAATACTTTTGAAAGCCACTGTATAGATTGTCTTAGTTTTCACTACTAATTTATATGCTTAGTGAGTAAACTCCAAACAAATGGGCAGGAAAGAATTTATTTTGATCCACAGCAGTACACTGGGTACAGTTGTGTGATTGTACCTTCTTCCTGCCCTTGATAGAGGAAGGTCTGTGCTCAGCGGGACTGTGAAGAGACAGGAGAATTGGCGAGGAGAGCAAGGGGAAGGCAGGGAATTTCTCAATGGACTGTGTCAGTGTGAATTAACCAAAGAGCTGTCAACACAGTCAGGACGGTAGAAAAGAGGGCTTGTGGGGTCAAGGTGGTATGCCAGTTCCTGTGTGACAAGATACATAGTTTCTTTTCAGCCACTTGAAGATTACAGGTTACTATAGTTCCCCTTAGGCTGCATTTAAACATTCTGTTAATCTGCTCAGCATCAGTTAAAGGCTGGCACTGATCTGGGTTAGATAAAGATTGTGTAGCGAAAATCGGGGAGGAGAGTTTTACAAAAGCAGGGGAACCTCGATCTTTGATGTCGTCTTCAGTGAGGGAGTGTTGGCTGAGCGAGAGAGAGCCTCTGTGTACTGCTGGATAAATAGACTGACATGGGCAGTGACACTGATGTGAAGAAGGGATCTCTCTCTCTCTACCTCTCTCTCTCTCTTTCTCACACACTCTCTCTCTTTTGTACACACACACACACACACACACACACAGACTTTAATAGTTTGAAAAAATTAATATGGCGGCAAGGTGGCATGGGTAGCATGTCCGCCTCACAGCAAGAAGGTCCTGGGTTTGAGTCCCGGGCTCAGCGAGGGCGTTTCTGTGTAGAGTTTGCATTTTTTTCGCCGCGCTTGTGTGGGTTTCCTCCGAGTACTCCGGTTTCCTCTCACAGTCCAAAGGCATGCACATTAGACTAATTGGCTGTTCCAAATTGCCCATAGCTGTCAGTGTGAGGATAAATAGTTGTGGGTGTGTTTTGGCCCAGACATGGCCCGATCCCAGCTAACACAATCAAAGCCAGCCTCCCCGCAACCCTAATAGGATTAAACATTTTGGAAAATGAGATGATGTGATAAATATTTTTCCTATGTTACAGAGTTGTGTAAATGGATGTTGGTAGAGTATAGATGAAGTGTGTGTGTGTGTGTGTGTGTGTGTGTGTGTGTGTGTGTGTGTGTTCA
>JBCNYG010000007.1:13845334-13857733 GCA_039654305.1 Porochilus rendahli | reverse complement strand
CGGGGAGGCTGGCGCCCATCTCAGCCGACTCTGGGCGATGGCGGGGTACACCCTGGACAGCTCACACAACCCATTGGATGAGATGTTGTTGTTAAATCCACATTCAGTGACTTGAAATCGTTTTTTCTGTTATTCATGTGTAGTAAAAACAACCTCAACATATTCTTTTCTACAGTTTGTCCAAGAAGTGTTCCTTCTCAGAAAATATTCAACCAAGAACAGGAACATTGAAGAGAACAGGATTTCCAAACACTTTCTGTAAAATATTTTGTTCAATTTTTAACATTGGTAGTGATTTTTTTATTTTTTTCCTCTTTATATATTTTTATATTTTCTACTCAAGCACCGACGGAATAAACCAACTAAGAATTTCATTGTCTGAGGAACTTGTGCATTTCATAATAAAGTCCATGAATCTTTTTCTGGCCGGAAAGTGTTATTTCAGACTTAATGCCCTGCTGGTGCTTTAGTCATTGGCAGGACTGCAATCCGAAGGGACAAGCTCTACCTGGAGCTGTTCTCCTTTTAAGTGTGTACCATTTCTTTCTCACTCTCTTTCACTACCTGACACCCTGTCACTGCAAGCTTTCAAACACATGTGTGCACAAGCACTGCAGCTGTCCAACACCCTTCACACAGTCCCACTAAAATAGCACCAGACTAACCAGGCCACTAGATCATCGGTGTCCCAGTATGGGGCTCGTCTTTTGGGTAGACGATGAGGTGCGTCCTGCTTGCTGGAGGAACA
Source organism: Porochilus rendahli (assembly GCA_039654305.1). Taxonomy (NCBI): domain Eukaryota; kingdom Metazoa; phylum Chordata; class Actinopteri; order Siluriformes; family Plotosidae; genus Porochilus; species Porochilus rendahli. The sequence continues at coordinate 13,856,985 of JBCNYG010000007.1, read as the reverse complement.
TGTCTGGGCCTTGTGTTGGCTCTGACACATACACTCTAATGAAAAACCAACACGGAATCACAAGGTACTCATGAGAACAGCTGTAACACAGACATGCCTTGCTTTGTTTATTCATATAATGTAGTTTGAAACATATAATCAATAAGATATTTAAACATGACAGGATACATATATATCGCCTTTAGTTCTGGTCTGTAGAGCTTTTTTTTTTTATAAAGAGATGTCTAGAATAGCTTACAACGACCGCACATCTTTTGCAAGAGATAAATCACTTTTCTGTTTCCTGATCAATACTTTAATGTACATCTGTCTTTTATTTGACAGCAGAGGAGGCAGAAAAAGAGTAGATGGTTTGAGGAACTCATTCCCCTCATTCATAATTACAGCTACACATGTAAGACCAAGTGCAGTCTGAGACCAAGGGCAGTGTAACAAAAGGTTTGGTCACGAATGGAAGCAAAAAAAAAGATAGCAACAAGAGGACAGGGGAAATCTCAAAAGGTTTTATAAGTAGTATACAGCCCTAAGGCTATCCTTTCTCCTGCCATGTACCTGAGAAAAAAAAGAACATTGTAGCCAGAGGACGCTGTGGAATTCAGTTTAAATTAAATATGAGCTTGTTTCACCAAGTGAATGAACTACTTTTTACATTATGCCAACCTTAGTGATTCTAACCGTTATTTATATTCACATAGCTATGTATTAATCTTGTTCCCTCACCTGTGAGCTCGTTTGATGAAAAGGTGTAAAGTAATTAGAAGCAGAGACAGTGTGAGAGGTCAGAATTTCTGTTTGGATTCAGCGTTTCAGTTTGGAGTGCTTTGCTGTTGTGTCTAGGTAGAGCCAAAGTGCTATGATGTCTCTATATCCATTTCTTCTTAAAGGTAGAACATTCTTCAGATGTGTTTTCTCACTCCTTCCTCTCCCAGGAGCCTGGCAGGGATGTAGGAGCGGGAAACATGAGTGACGGTCAGTTTCAACCAAAAAAAACCCAAAAAAAAACACGGTTTTCAAAACATCTTATCAAATGGACATCTTGCCGAGTCCGAGAAAGAGAATATTTCATTAATGGTCTTATTATATGAAAGACTGTTATGGCCCATGGTACCATAAAGAATCTACCAATCCATTGCAGCTGGGCAGGGCTAGCTTTCCAGAAAGCAGAAGTTACAGACGAACACAATGGGCTGTCCAGGTATCTCAACAGGATGTGTTTTATTTATTTGCTGAGCTTGTGGGCGGATGAGAGTCCATATTTGTCAGGTGAATGAGAGGAGAGGTATTGAAGTGTATGAAATATTCACCAAAGCAGTAATGATTCCCCTGACAAAGCAAAGGGGCATTGAGAAGAGAAAACTGGAGGTGGAGAATTAGAAAGGTGGATACAAAAGCTTCTGGCCCTTTTTCCAAGAGAATGGCAGACAAAAGAGCAGAGATGCCGAAGAGATTCCTTTCAGATGCCTCTTGCACGTCCTCCAGTGGCATCAGAATACATCAGTGGTTATGAATCAGACTTTTTCAACATACTCGACAGACGGTAATAAATGTGCTAAAATCCTATTGTATAAAAGGCATCTCTGAGGGAGAATCAAAAGAACGTCACTGATGCACGGGCATCTCTGGCCACATTCATATTTATGACTATTATTACTAAAAAGTGCAAATGCATTCGGCTGTACTGCACTTGATGAAGAAAGACAGGATAAAAACCGATGTGCTTTTTGCTCCTTCAGCCATGTATCACAAAGGGACAAGTGAGAGAGGGAAGTAGAGGACAACAGAAAGAAAGAGAAAGAAATACAAAACCTTAAAGATCTACCTTAAACCTCAAATATCTACCTCTGTCTCACTATAGTGAAAGTGATGCCACTAGCTGTAAATAACATTTGTCTGAATGAAAGAAAAATGGCTATAACTACTTGTTTTTGATGTAGTCCTAATGGGAATAAAATATGAAAAAAGGAATAAAATATGACAGTCCACGCTTATAGGACAATAATAATAATACAGTGTTACCTAAAACAGCGTGGTCAGCTGTGCTGTATTCCTCTAATACCACAGCAATACATGAACAAATGCAATTTGTAATTTATTAGGAATGTAGGGGTTTTGTAAGGGTTTTGCTTAGCCATTTAAAGTTACATCTAATGTAAAGGAACATTCACAATACAAGTGAATTCCTTTTATTCCTCACTAACAGTCCTCCCCAAACTATTTTTTAAAAAACACATCTTGTCACAATGACCAAAAAATAAAAGATTATTATTTTTTAAAAAACGCACGAAGCCCTCTGTTCTGAAGTCTCTTTCACAGTGGAGAACTCCCTAACTACCACTACGTCACTCAAAACCCTGATTATTAAAAATGAAATATAATAATATAAATAATAGTAATAATAATAATAATAATAGTAATAATAATAATAATAATAATAATGATGACGATAGCAATACTAATTTTTTTACGACTACTCCTATTATTATTTATTATTATTATTATTAATTGTATTAGTCATAGATTATGTTGAGCATGACAACCATCACCCTGTGATTCCATTCGCAAAAAAACAACTATCATTTTTTTATGTCAAAGCCACTCGTAAGAAAAAAGAAATACTGTAACGTTAATGTGTAGATAAAGAGGAAGAAATCACAAAAAATATTTATCTGTATGAAGCATCAACCCCCTCAATAATCTGCTTTATGATTGGATATACAGTATAATATCTGAGACTATCTGGTATTATCTTCAGGGAAAAAAAAAACATATTTATAGCTGCAAAACTCAGGACAGACCATAAAATTAATATGGTATGTTGTAACAAAGCTATAAAGGACTATAGAACCTTGTATACCCAATAACACACACACACACACACACACACGCACACACACACGCACCGCAGAGGTGTCAAAGCTGATGGACAACAACATTTGTCCATTTGTCAAATGCATAACAATAAGTGTGCCCAGAGGCTGTTGGCTACATAAACAGTGGTTAATGAGCCCAGTCATGAGGTCAACACCCACTAATATGGCAGAAGTGGAACTGATAAGTTGCACTTAGTGGAATAAAACTGGAGGGGCTGAAGTAATGGCTGAAGTTTAATCAAATCTCTTCAGTAGGAAAATTTCTAATCGATTTTCTGTTATTTGTGTAGCACTTATAACAGACACATCAACCCCCCACCTCCATTCTGCACACCATCACGTAATCATTTTCAATTTCATTTTATACTGGATATAAAGTCAGTGTATTATTTTACAGGTAATAGTGAATTTTATTCCCTAACATACACACACTAACAATAAAAACATCATGTACAAACAGTAAGAAGAGATATAAAAATAATACAAAAAAATAATAATAAGTACTATAACTAATAAATAAAAATAAAGTAGTTCAATTATAACGTAAAGGGAGGCGTGGTGGCATAGTGGTCAGCATGTCACGGCAAGAAGCTCCTGGGTTTGAGCCCCGGGCTTAGCCAAGGGTGTTTCTGTGTGGAGAAACACAAGCATGTTGTCCACATACTTGCATGGGTTTCCTCTGGGTTCTCAGGTTTCCTCCGACAATACAATGACATGTACATTAGGCCAACTGGCTGTTTCAAACCGCTCCAGGTTGTGAGTGTGAACATGACGGGTTGTGTGTATGTTGCCCAGAAATGGTTTCGGGAGCTGTACAGGGTGTGCCCTGCCTTCACCCAGAGTCGGCCGGAATAGGCTCCGGCCGCCCGATGACCCTAGTAGGATTAATTGGCTCTGAAAAAATGAATGAATGAATGAGTTATATTTTACAAACAGACAAATGAATGTAAGTGTAGCCTTATTAGATTACCTAATGAAATGAATAGTGCTGTAGTATCTGGACCTGAGGAACTGTTTACACACAATTCACTTTAGACTATATTTATCAAAGTCGTTTATTATCAAATCAGATTATAGAATAATCCTATGCAAATTGCACAATTTTTTTAATGTGCAAAACTTTCTTGGTGAATCTGTAAATGTAAATGTGACTATAATGCTTTCTAACAATAGTTGTTAAATCATGACATGAAATCTAATAAAAAGTCATGTAAACACAAACATTAATATCAAATCATCTTTCAAATTTTAGTGGTGCATACATAATAAACTATAAGCAACAGGATTTATTATCAACATGCAATCTGTAAATGGGATTCAGCTCATAGATACAGTACGTTTATGTACAAAAGGCTCTGTGGAGCTGCACTGAGCTGAGAAACACCGACCCGGGCTGTTCATTCTCCCAAATATATCTAACATTCTGTATGATCAGATATAATTAAACTCAGGGTGTTGTTTATTAAGGGATTCCCAAAAACGTGACACCATGGTTTGATTCCAGTGTTAAAGTACATACAGGCAGAAACAGACAAAGCATCATGAATCATATCGTGATTCCGCGGAATGACTTCCTGTTATTGACTCACTGTTGCAATACCTGCATAAATGACAACGAGTTTAATGTGATTTAGATGTATATGAGCGTGCATTGGCGCTTATCATATGCATATGACATGGAAATAAGGCACTTGTGTGCGAGCTGATTTATCAACTGTATATGAATTGCTTCATGTATCAGACGTAGATTCATTCATATTGCTCTTTCATGCTCTAATATCAGAGCTGTTTTCTGTCTAATTTTGATGACTAAGGGCCATCTTGAAAAAAGATCGCTCTGTTATGAACAACTGTGCCAGGAATAAATACCTGGTGAGAGTAAGACGCAGAAATAAAAAGACAGGGAGAGGCGTCCATCCTCGTCAGGCAGCACAGGATGGTGAAGCTAAACATCTGTGTTTGGATTATACAGACGGCATGCGAGCTATTTTGCAGAACTAAGTGATCTAGTGATGGTTCCGAGTCATAGACATCTAAGAAGATTTCAAGAAGACATCATGAGCTCATAGCGGATTTCGAAAAACACGCGGGCCTTGAGCATACGATGTTGCACCCGTTCATCAACGATTAAAAGGCTATAAGACACGGAGACGGAGCGATGTGGGACCAAACTGACTGCATCTTGCACCTCATATGTGACAGCATTGATTTTAAACTTCAGCAAGTACAGAGCTAAAAGCCATTCCCGTTTCATGCTAACTGACTTCAGTAGCATGTGACAAAGAGGAAAATGGAGTAAAACTATGAGCTGCACAGACGCAAGCTGACAGGAAATCATTACAAACATCATCTATGTGAATATTTAATGAAAGGACTTTTGCTGTGCTGCAGGTGGACAAGTGCGATGTCATACTTTACGAGTGGATGAAATATAAGCACAGTCTCGAATAGAAAATTCCTGATGAACTACAGTTTTCTTCTCCGAGTCTGTAACCACAGTTTAGACCAAAAAAAGAGCCATCAGTCGTACATGACACGTTTTGTGTTGATAGCTTGAGGATATATAACACCAGCATTATGGACCGAAATGTATTTTACAGCCAACTATGTCTATTACTCATCTATTACATAGTTATTATCACGTAACGAACACGTTCATCAATTCGGGGCCAGAACGAAGAGCTTTTTCTCAAAGTGTGTCAAAGTTGTGACAGCCTGTGATAGGACTGCTTCCACATAGCTCGGCTGTTTCCAGCAGCAGCCTGAGAGTCCTCTGATCCATAATGACTTAGAAATGCAGTAAAGACAACGCAAACATCTAAATAGGGAAGAAAAATATGACAGTGTAAGACGGGACTCTGTGCCTGGGAGTCGTCTTCAGGGCTGCCAGTGAGTGATGCTCTGTCACTCACACAAACGACTGCCATCATCGGCGAAGTCCCAGAGAGCCGCATTTCCTTCTTTATCTAATAGAAAGTAATGACACATACAGGCTGCCAGGCCTCTTTGGCAGCAATTGGGCCCTCTGGGGAGACATTTTGCATCTCTTGCTGCAATAAGAATAAACGCATAGGGGAGTCTATTTGGCTGAGTGTGATGGCTAGCGCGTCACTTATCGCAGCTCAATAAATCTCCATGCCTCAGTGAAGAGATGGGAGCAGTTATCGCATCTCAGCAGAGCTCACGTCGCGCAGGCCTCAGTGACTGACGGCTGCGCGCATCATCGCAAATTATTTATCAAGGTGGAAGGAGGGGAGGGGGGTTTAACATGATTTAGCCAGACAAGAAATAAAGGCAATGGAAAAATAAAAGAATTACAGAAATGGGGGAAATGAAAGGGAAGGGAAGATGGGAAAACAAATGAACATCTGTAAGGAGAATGTACACTGTGCAAAGAGGTATTGCAAATTAAAACTGGCAAAATGTAAGATCTTAATCAACAGCGTGATGCCGATCATGCTGATTTGTCTGAAAGTATTACCGAATTTAAAAACGGAGTTCGATTTTGTTGATGTCCGTCGCTTACCGTACAAGCTTTGGTGGCAAAAATCTTCCTCGGGCTACAAAAATATGAAAGGCTGTGAAATTACTATACAACGAGCTGCAGAGAGGAGCAGGTATATGTCAATTTCTTATTTTAGTCTTCAGGCGCATTTTATCGGGTATCAAAAAAAGAGTGTTTGCGTATCCTTTATATCTACAGTGACTTCTATCAATATAGCATGTGAGAGAGTTTTTGCGGTATAGACATCTGCTTAGCAGATAGAAATGTTGCATCCAGGCCTCCTGTGTTCCCATGAGCCCCCTGCTCCCAAGCCCTCTCATTACAACCAAGCTGTATTCTCCACTGCTGTCACCTCATGAGGCAGCATCTCTACACTAACACTGCATTCATCGCGACCAGTGGGACAGCAGATCTATATTTAGTGGAATGAAGTGTAAATATAATCAGTACTGTCACACACCTCACCACATTCCCAGGCTTCAAGGCCCATTGATCATTAGCTCCCTTCAAATACCAGGTAGCATTTAATGTCGGCGGAGGGGAAATAATAAGGCTAACAAAGATGAATAATTGATGTGTTTGCGGCTACACATGCAGGGCGAGCTTTTTCATCGTTATTGTTGACTGTTAGGAAGAATCTGGTAGCGTCTGTGTCAGAAGAAGAGGAGAACGTGTGCACAGTTCATTATGCTCCAAACAAACAACGAAGAGTGAAGTTCAATCTGAGCGACTCAGCCAGATAAAAGCAAGCTGTCACTTTGTACTAATGAAATTTTTTCATTTGTTTGTTTTTTCGCCAACGACACGCCTCAAATGTCATGTCCACCCAAGCAGCAGCCCCTCATTACTGCTGGTAATTAACTCGATATCTGACAGGACCGCCAGCACTAACCAAACTGAAGCTAGCTCGCCAGTGCTAGGACATGCTAATAAATCAGCGGATGACAGACAGGCTACATAATGGGAGGCAGATAAAAAAAAAAAAGAGAAGAAATGTTGATGTGAAATGTGGTTATCACTGAATGCGGTAGGGGGCAGGGAGGAAGGATCGGGGGGGGGGGGGTAAGAAAACTCATATTAATGCGCTCTTATTGGTTAATATGAGGAGGCTTTACACAAGGTGTATGTCCAAGGGTTGCGAGAGAATGAGAAAGAGAGGGGATTGGGGAAAAAGAGACTGAAAGTGGGGGCGGGCGGGGAGAGGAAATTACCTGGTGTCATGACCTCGCTCTAGTTCACAATCTAATGATGAATACTAGGCCGGTGCAGCATGGCAGATTATCCCGGTGGGGACCTATAAGCCTTTGGCTTGATTTATGGCATATTTATCCCGCTCTATCTGAAGGATGTCACCTCGATGGAGAGGGAAGGAGTTTGCGAGCAGAAATGACAGAAGGGGAATTATGTGGCCATAATTGTCAATCATCACTGAATATGAGCTCCAACCCCTTCCGTTTTCATATTGGTGCCGCGATAAAGTTGTCGCCAAAACCATGAGGGCTTCTAATGCCACTGAGAAAGGAATAATATTCACATCATTCTTTCCCTCACTCGCTGGGAGAAAGGCCCTGTGTATGGTATAAGCCCAGAGGCAACCTGGAACCCAAAGCTGTGACATTAATGCTGAGTATATATCTGCAAATGCTCCATTTTTCATCTTTTTTGAAGAGCGTGATTAGATTAGATTGGGAATCATTTGTATTGCCTGTCTAGGAGGTTATAAAAACATTAGTCAGTCTGCTGCCTTTAGCAGTGGCCCCCACAGGAGTAACAGTAAAACGGAATCATCTGGGGAAGCACGGGTCAGAGCGAGAGCACTGGTGCTCTGATGAATATACGGGGTATTGCTTGTGCATTTTAAACCCCGGTCTGAGCCAGTTCAGTTGGGTTCCATCTTAAGCAGGAAACAGTTCAAAATCGTTAAAGAATGAATTCATCTGATTTTCAAGCACTCAGTTTAATTGTTTCTTGCCAACTGGAAAACAGGTTGAAGTTTCAGTTGAAATGATTTCATACTGAGGTGGTATTGATTACGTTATGCGTTTCTGAGAGCGGAGTTCAGATCATTCGGTTCCATCACCTGAGTGAAGATTGCAGTGAAAGAGGAATCCCAGGCTGGAAATTATCTCCATTACTCTGTGCACTCAACTGGAAACCTCATTAAGCTATGTATAATCCTCTTAATCAAAGCCATTGCAAAAAAAAAAGAAGCTCAAAAGTGATAGCCATTATCGAAACATCCCTGAACTCACAATGTTTCTTTTCTCGCATAATTAGAAATAAGGTACTGGATAAGATTCCAGACAAAGAACCGCTCGCTCTGTATATCAATATGCTCGCTCGGATGTTTCAGAGGGGATAAAAAGGGTGAGAGAATATTAAATCAAATCTTGAAGCGATGTTGACTACAACGTTGCCTCTTCGAGAGCCTGGTTGTGATTATTGCATAAGAGTGGCTTGTCGCAGCACGAGCCTGAATTGTATTGATGCAGACCTGCACACCTCCGTATATGCAGACTACCTGCCCACTTGTGCACTGACAGACTGTTCAGCTAATTAAAGCACTAGGTGTGCAGATGCGGAGCGCTGCCGCGTTTCTACTGTGACACATGGTGCAAGCATACAAATAACTAGTCATCTGCCGAGTGCATCTAAGTGCCTTCCTTAGTGCGGCGCTTTTCATTTTTTACACCTGACAGCACAACGATCAGAGCTCATCAGTGGCAGCTGGTTGAGGGAGAGAGAAAGGGAGAAAGGGACGGGCTTCAAGAGAGGGCTGCATGCGCCTTTCGGTAATTGAGGGGAGATTACACGGTCTTTCAACCATGTAGTTGGTCATCACAAGCCATTAACCATTTATATTAGATGCTGCTCCACAGTGTCAACAATCGTTTAGAGGACAGATGAGGTTCGATAGACAAAAAAAGGCAGTTTTTGTAATTGAACGAGCAGCAATTTGTTAATTATTCAACAGAATTCATAGCATTCGTAAACACGTTAAAGACAACAGTACAGAGGTGCTACGTATAGTTAAGCCGTTCGTCCAAAAGCGCTAAATTGACCACCTCTAAAACGCAGGTCATATTCTGTGCCATAAAGTATCTGTAGTCCTACCTGACTCTGTCTGTAACACTCAATTGAAATACTTATTGCTTCTAATCTAATACATGAAGAACATTACCTTTGAGTACAGCAGTTTAGCAAGCACTCTCACACAACTTAAACACATCAAATATGTGGTGCCATTCGTCTCATGAAACACACGAAACAAGAATCAATGTAAATCAGTCTGCCCAAGTCATTATTAATACTATAAGAAAGTGCTAATTAAGTTACTCTGGTCTAATGCTTTAACCAAGAGGCTGAAGTACTGTAATCGTGTTTCAGGCAAAGCAGAGTTAACCTCTCAGTGGCTTATTTTCCCAGTCAGAGCTAATCGATTGGAGGCGCTTGCTAAGGTCAAAATGGCCACCCTCTTCATTTCCCAAACAACCTGACCCTGAGTCAGTACACTAATGAGTTCATATTACACAGAGATCAATGGCATTGGATTCTCATTGGCAGTGGATCAGACCTGATTCAATAACACTGAGTGTCTGACCTCAGTAAGAGACGATGCAATACCTATCAGCAACAATGAAAGAGTCCAAAAGTGTTTTGCAAACTCTCGGCGTGCATTTTTAAGGAGCTTACACGCGGAAGGCGTGCTCTACCCCGTATGTGTAGCTGAAATACCCGAATTCTTGCCATGGGAATCACACAACCGCATCTCTTTCCAAGGACAAGCACAGAAGAAGAAGAAGAAAAAAAAAAGCAATAAGCATTAATTAATTCAACATGGTTTGGGACCAAAATAATAAGCATGAATATATTTGTGTCACATGCTACGCTGTGCAGAATGGTTTCAAATATGATACTGATGTACTCCATTGTGAATGCACGATCTGGAAGTCCAATGTAGTCATTACCTCAAAGGTCATCAGGAAAGGTAATGAGAAACCGTTTTAGCAGTCTGTCAAACCCCTCTCCTGTGGGGCTCCTTAACATTCGTTAATTAACTCACTAGCTCTATGATAATTCCTGTATTTACAGGGCCTGTCTCACTAGCATGCAAATATATTAAACGGTGCTACTTAAAGCACTTCCTCTTGTCTGCATTTTTATTACATCTGATACCTTCAATCTGAGCTATATTATTATTCTTTTTTTAAAAGGCCAACCTCTATGAAAATGTCAAATCCCAAACTTGGAGTAAAAATCATCATTATAATTCTCAGCACCAGTGGCCACACAAATTTGGTTTATAACACTTTTTTTTCCTTCCTATCATTGTCACAGAACAAAAGAAGTTTAAATCTCACAATTAGATCATCTCACTGTTAAGCTCCTTTAATTGCTCTCCATTTCAGGCACTTCAAGCAAATACTAATATTCATATGAATATGAATATGAATGCGCCAACTGTTTATATAAAACAAACAATCAAATAAATAAATAAATAAATAAATATAAAACACTGACCGGCAAAAGTAAGTATCATTTGAGATTTATAAGAAATAACCTTTTTTTTTACTGTATTAATGTCATGTTTATCAATATTAACGCCAACTGTGGGCAGCATGGCGGCGTAGTGGTTAGCACATCCACCCTACAGCAAGGAGGTCCTGGGTTAAAGCCCTGAGCTTGACGAGGGTGTCTTTGCGTGGAGTTTGCATGTTCTCCCCGTGGTTGTATGGGTTTCTTCCAGGTATTCCAGTTTCTTCCCACCATCCACAGACATGCACATTAGGCTACAAATCGCAAATCACTCCAAATTAGGTGTGAATAAGTATTGTGTGTGTTGGCAAGCTGTTTCCGGTTGTTGCCTGCTTTTGCCTAGGGTCGGTTAAGATAGGTTGATATAGTTCCCTGCAATCCTAATAGGATAAAGTGGTTTGAAAAATGAATGAATGAATGATTACTGTATGAGAATGATAAATGAAGGCTCGTAAAGTCTATGATAACGGAGTTGGCTTTTTGTATCCCCTCAATATATAAGCCTATTGTATTGTATGTATATTGTTGCGATTTCTGTAAAATATTATTTATATATAATTGCTGAATCAAGTGCTTTGTTTCTCAACACCTCAGAGATGATTATGTAATACTGCATCAAAAATGAATATCTGACAGATACTGTAAAGAGAAGTGAAGAAACAAAAAATACAAAACAATATGAATCTGTAACAAATGTTGCAAAATGAAAAATATAAATAAATAAATAAATAAATAAAAAT
>JBCNYG010000007.1:13764901-13775325 GCA_039654305.1 Porochilus rendahli | reverse complement strand
CAGAGTCGGCTGAGATGGACGCCAGCCTCCCCGCGACCCTAATTAGGAATAAGCGGTTCAGAAAATGAATGAATGAAACAAAATGTTTTTGTTTGTATCAATGTATCCTCTGTAAGTGATTCAGGGTTTTGTTGGAGCTGATGGTTGGATGCAATATGAATCCATTACAAATTTATTCATATATTTTATTCATGTACAGAAAAAGAAGACATTATTTTAAAGGGGAAAAAGGGAACAATGGCTTTGAATGTAGATGTTGCAGTAATAGTTGGGCATGATTGGGTTAATATTAGGCTTAGGGTTTGAAAAATGGAGTTGAGGTGATAAGTTATGGAGTAACAATAGCTTTTATGGAATGGCTAGTGGGTAATGGGAAAAAATACAGAAAATGTGTTGACAAGCCGTAAATAGTCCCCAAATTCAGTATTTTGTGAAATATTCCCAATCATAAAAAAAGATGCAGCAAACCAAATACTTGTCTTTTACAGTGCTCTTCGTAAAAAATCTGTAATGAAGTCTGCATTACTCATTTTTCTACAATAACTTGACTCTGTAGGAAGGATATTTCAGCCCAGATGAGACACCAGTCCATTGTACTACAGAATGCACAGTAATGTAATAGACATTAACAAATGTAACAGCCATCCAATACAAAACAATGCACAGTCACACTGTTTATTTACACTGTACAATGTTTGCCACCCCAGAGTTATACTATTAAAATTCATAACACTACATTCACAATAAAAACACATGATTACTAATGTTATTAGCCCTTAAAGGGCAAGAACAAAGGGCAGTAATATTTACATCAAGCTGTCAATCATAAGTCAGCCAGTTGACAGTTTAATTGGGCCACTGGGTTTAAGTGGCGGCTGTGTGGTTCAATAAGAATTAATTAGAAAAGCTGTTGAAGGCATGAATAGCTTTGAAGATGTTAATCTTAACAATAGAAGCCTGAAATTCATCACTCCAGCGACACAAGTAGTAGTGCTTTCTGTAAAAGTAAAAAATGTTACTCAGCCACTAGAGTTTGTCATATTAGTAAACTACTAAATAATTCCAATTAGAATTAAAGGCTTAAATGCCTTCATTAAGGAAATAAGAGAACCCATATACAATGGAATTGACAACAGTTCCACAATTTACTCAAGATAAATAATAACAGCCAAGTGAAAGATATGATAGCAACAATTAAGGTGGAATGGTCATTGAGATGGTTTCATGATCAATCCCTCCAAAAAATACTTGTAAACTTAGTCAAGTATATTTGTAAGGTACTTGGTTTCCATTTGTGATCAACTATAATCATTCTCATTACTTTAGCATAAAAACGTGCTCCAAGAGCATTGCAATGTTCAGAAGTATAAATGAAAACAAAGAATCAACTATAGGTGGCAAAGTACTGTCAAAAGATCTCACGTATAAAGTTGTAGACAGGCACAAGGCAGGAGATGAATCCAGGAGCACAGTAAAATCGATAATCGAGGGGTACAAAGTGATGGTACTACTAGAACCCTTCCCAGGTTAGGCCATCCCCTCAAACTGGATGGAAGAGCGAGGAGGAAATTCAAAAGACCTATGGCACTTTCAAGCAGTTACAGGAACTTTAGATACTGAATATATACAATATCGTAAATGCTCCACCAATGTGGCTTATATGGGACACTTGCAATTAAAAGCAACCCCCTAGGAAATGCTACATGAAGTCTTGGATAATTGCACTTTTGACTCGGTTGAGGATTCTGAGGCCAAAAATCTAAAAATTTGGCCTCAACAGCAGCCCATATATCTGGTGAAAAGCAACTACAGTATACAAAGCAAATACAAATACTTAAAGTAAAGCATGGTGGTGGTAGCATCCTGTTATAGGATTGTTTACTGCAGCAGGAACTGCGGTACTTGTGAACATTGAAGGAAAAACTTGTGAGCAAAATACAAATTCTTGTGGAAATCATGCTGCCCGCAGCCAAAAAGTTGTCAAAGCAAAGAAAGTTCATTTTTTAACATGACAGAAACTCATAGCATGCAGCAGCTGAAGGAGAAAAACTTGATTGCCCAAAACTTCAAGTAGCCTAATCGGGGCCCAGACTTCCACTGAATATTCTGAGCTTGATCAGCTTTGTAAAGAAGATCAAGCGAATATTCCACAGTCTACACTGTGTGCACAATTATTAGGCAAGTGAATATTTTGACCATATCATCATTGAATGCTTAATGGCTTAATGCATATCAGGTGATGTGTATTTGTGTAACGAGGGAGGGTGTGGCCTAAAGAGATCAACACCCTATACCAAGGTGTGCATAATTATTAGGCAGATTCTTCTCCTCAGGAAAACTGGGCCATCAAAGAGATTTAACCGACTCTGGAGAGTCAAAAATTTTAAAAAGTGTTTCAGAGGGATGAAATATTTAAGATATTGGGGCGTGATCACAGAACCACAAAAGAAAAGACGCAATTTAACCACCAAAGAGTTAAGAAGAATCCAACATGAAGCTACCAGGAACCCATTATCCTCTAGTGCTGCCATATTCCACAACTGCACCCTACCTGGAGTGTCAAGAAGTACGAGGTGTTCCGTTCTCAGAGACACGGCCGAGGTAAGAAAGGCTGAAACCCGACCACCTCTGAACAAGACACATAAGTTGAAACGTCAAGAATTGGCCAAGAAATACCTGAAGACAGATTTTTCAAAGGTTTTGTGGACTGATGAGATGAGAGTGACTCACCAGACGAACCAGATGGACGGGCCCGTGGTTGGATCAGTAACGGACACAGAGCTCCACTTCTACTCAGACACCAGCAGGGTGGAGGTGGGGTACTGGTATGGGCAGGAATTATTAAAGATGAGCTAGTTGGACCTTTTCAGGTTGAAAATGGACTCAAAATCACTTCTCAGACATACTGCCAATTTTTAGAAGATACTTTCTTCAAACAGTGGTTCAGGAGAAAGCCTGCATCTTTCAATAAAACCTTTTTATGCAAGACGACGCTCCATCACATGTATCAAAGTATTCAAATGCGTGGCTGGCCAGTAAAGACTTAAAGATGAAAAACTAATGACATGGCCCCCTTCTTCACCTGACTTAAAGCCTATTGAGAACGTTTGGGCCCTTCTTAAGCAGGGAATTTACAGTGAAGGTAAACAGTGCACCTCTCTGAACAGTGTCTGGGATTCTGTGGTTGAAGCTGCACAAAACGTTGATTCTGACCAGATCATGACTGACTCCATGAATGGAAAGCTTGTGACTGTTTTTGAAAAGAAGGGTGGCTATACTGGTCACTGAGGGTTTTTTTATATCAGAAATGTTTATTTGTAAAATTTGAGTTTGTTTTTATTCTCTCTTTAACAGGTGAAAATAAACGAGTGAGATGAAAAAAATCTTTGTTTTTCATTTGGTTGCATAATAATTCTGCACACTAATAATGGTGTACATATAAATATTCTCTTAAGATAACTTAAAATAACTTCACTTTTACTACTTAAATATTCAGGTTTGAGGGTTTGTTAACATTTTGAATTGACCAAGGGCACTGTACAGGTGTTCAATAACAATTAATCCTCAAAAATACAACTTGCCTAAGTTCATGCCTATGTCTACTTTAATATTCTTAAAAGCATATATTTTTTTAAAGCTATCCATCCAGACAGGTATCATAGCTCCGTATCATAAATAATCTCAGCTCATACTAACACTCCTGAAAACAAATATCACATGACCTCTCCTGTACACTGAAATGCATGTGCCAGTGTAGACAGAAAGCACACCTTTGTGTCTACATTATTTCCAAAAGTCGCAGGGTTTTCATCCTAAAACAAGACCAGCAGCATTTCCAAAAGTGTCTGTTTTAAGGGTTGCAAAATAACTGGGGTAATATGAAATTCCAGGTGTAAATGTAGCAAATGATGCATTTTAAAACTAAACTACAATAATGTGGATGTAGCCAAGACAGTAAATAATTTTTGCTCTTTGTGGCCACATTTTAAGGGATGTGACCTTGTCCTTTCAACCATTTATGAACCGTTTAGAAGCCTTGCTGGGCTGTATGCCCAGATCCCTCTTGGCTTATGACAAGATTGCACGTCTTTCCAATCCAGTCATACTTCCCTATCAGTCGGCCGCGTTTCACTGCCCAAACTGAAAAGTCATCTCAGAGAACATTTCAATGACAAAATGACTTTGCTCGCTGCATAAAGTCAGGATGCTCGTTTATTCACAAAATGAACATCTAAAATTAGTCTTGTATGACACAGCCAATGGTCACTGCTCCCACTGGCTGAGGCGCTCTAATCATCAAAGTGTCAGCTGGAGATATAAAGGACGCATCCTTTGAAAAAGCCGTGCGTTTGTTATGATCCTGGGTTCGAGTCAGGGCTGCGGGTGTTTCTGTGTGAAGTTCGCGTGAATGTGTGATTTCCTCGGGGTACTCCAGTTTCCTCCCCCAGTCCAAAGACATACACATGAGACTAATTGGCTGTTCCAAATTCCCTCTAGATGTAGTAAGTAGTTGTGCGTGTGTGTTGGCCGTGCAATAGCCTGGCGAGACGTTCAGGGTGCACCCCGCCTTTGCCCAGTGTGGGCTGAGATAGGTTCCAGCCTCCCTGCAACCCTAAGAGGATTATACAGTTTGTTTCTGACTTTTCTGATTGCAGTTTGCAAGTGAGATGTTTATGCAGGAAAAACATGACCATGAAGTCATACTATCCAGAAAATAGAACTTCTTATGGAAGTAGTCTGAGTACTAAAAACACAACTACCTGTAAATGACACATTTATTAACCATGGTTCTAATTCATTTTAAAATAGTGTATAATATTTGTTTTTTTTATTTCGATAGAGGAAACCGCTCTAAAACATCCCTATGAATGTGCATGTGTGTGTTTTAATTTTCGTGTCACATTTTGGTCCCTTCACAGAAATTAATGTGGACATTCAATTCAATCATTCACTATTGTTCTTGGTCAGCACTTTCTTTGTGTTTGCAAAAACCATGCTGCTTAATTTCCATCATAGCTGTATACTTCTTGTCCTCATCCAAACCTGGTCCTAATGAGCCCCTCCAGAGATTTACTCATTAGGCTGTTTGTTCAACTCTTCTCTACCCATTCACCTATCCTCATTTTCCCCAATGACCCCTTTGCAAACACAATACGTCTCTTGTCTCGTATTTGCTCCCTACTGTATTAATATATTAAAACCGCATGCTATTGAAGGAAACGAATCAATGGTGGAGGGATGGCTGTGGTCTGACATGCTAAGTTTCCTCCATATGGAAGTTTGGATCTTGGCAGATACTGTAATTTGTCCAAATTAAACAATTTTTTTTCTTTTGTTCTTTGTTTGCTTGTATTATATGTATTCAGTTTTGACAGTGATTTCAAAACTTGACATTCTTTGGGATGTATTCATACCTGCCAAAGTCCGAAGAAAGTTACATAAATGTGTTTGTGTCAGTGTGTGTGTGTGTGTAGGGGGGTGTTTGGGTGGTATACACAGCTGCCTTTGTTAATTTTCTAAGAGCCAATAAAATCATCACACTTCGGTAGTTGCCACATTGTTTTTCAGTAGAAACCTTCCAACCACCATCTTTAAACACAATTACAAGTCTGTGGATGACCTGGGTAGCAGGTTTACATTTTTAGATCTTTTTTTTTTTTTTTGCTGGCACAGGGACCCAGACCTTTTCAGTGTGGACTTTTCATGTTCGTCCCTGTGCTTGACTGTATTTCCTCAGTGTACTCCGGTTTCCTCCTACAGTCCAAAGACATGCACATTTGGTCAAATGGCTGCTCTAAAATGCTCATAGGTGTGAATGATTGTGTCTGCTTTAGCTTGTTCAGGGTGTACCCCACTTCTCACCTGAAGTTAGCTGGGATTTGTTCCTGATGGATAAGCAGTAGAAATAATAGATGGATGGATGGTTCATTTCTAGATTAAAGACCTGAACTGCTTAATGCAAGGAGTAAAGCAAGAATTGAAACCAGTCACTATGTAGATTATTTATGTACAAATTGCTCACAGTAGCAAATACTATCAAGTAGATTTACTTACACAATACACAAGGGTTTTCGTGTGTGTGTGTGTGGGGGGGGTGTGTGTGTGTTTGGGGGTGGCACAGTGGTGTAGTGGATAGCACGTCTGCCTCACAGCAAGAAGGTCCTGGGTTCGATTCCCAGCTCAGGCGTTTCTGTGTGGAGTTTGCATGTTCTCCCCGTGCTTGCGCGGGTTTCCTCCGGGTACTCCGGTTTCCTCCCGCAGTCCAAAAACATGCACAGTAGACTAATCGGCTGTTCCAAATCACCCCGAGGTGTGAGTGTGAGTGCGAATGGTTGTGTGGCTGACGGCCTTGCTGTCCAGGGTGTACCCCGCCCTCGCCCAGAGTCGGCTGAGATGGGCGCCAGCTATAGCCAAGTTTATATTGAAACAACGGGGTGCCTAAGATTTCTTTGTACTGCACTGTATATACAAATACAGATATAATTAGACACCTAAAAACACGTTTGTAGGTCCTCCTAACGTCACGTTGTACGAATGCAAATAAATAAACGTATAAAATATATGACTGAAGAAACATAATTTTTAGAGAACGTTCAAGCCATTTGTTTACAATTTTACAATCATAAATACTATTTAACATTTAGATTTTAAAAATTAAGACCAGAAATAGTGTGAACAAGCATAAAATATATATTTTAATATACTATTCATATAGGATGGCAGATTTCATGTTGTTACCGTCACTTAAAGGTGTAGGAATGACATGTTTAACTTTGTTAATATACAAAAATATTTAAACATGTGGTTCTGATCCACACATTCCGCTCTCCTAAACCAAGTGGCTCATCCGTGCTCATCCAACCTGAGTGTGGACTGGAGGTTAAGAGTGCATTTTGGTTCTCTTCCGCAGCAGCAGTAAGTGGTAACAGCAGTCCCGTGTCGATGCGCTCCAGTAGCACGCTGCCTGTTCTTCAACCCAGCAGTGCTTCCTCTACGCCCACCAGTACACCTGGCACATTGGCAGAGCAGGAGGAGGACGAGGAGGAGCGGGGGGATCTCATCTGTTTCTACAACAATGTCTACATCAAAAAGATCAAACAGTTTGCCCTGCGCTACTCCTCCAGCTCGCCTAAAGCGGGGGTGGGAAATGTTTTGGTTTAGTTTGTTATGTTTGTATGACTCTTCGAGGCATTTTTCATCGTTCTTGAAAATCATTGAGATCAGGACTGTTCTTTGTAGTTTGCGTTCAAAAAGTCGAATTCTCTGTGAATTTTTTTCCCCGTCTAGGCCGAGACTCCACCTCTCTGTCCGTATCCTGTGCTCCGGACTGGGTCGCCACGCAGAGTTCTCCTTTCTCACAACCACTCCATCTACATTTCTCCCCACAAGACCGCCAGTCCACTGACACCCAGAGACAAGATCTTCTACTACGTCAGCTCAAGTCCTTCAAATGTAAAGCATTACACTGACGAAACAGAAATATTGCCGACGTATTCTTAATTTCCATGCCTGGTGTGATTTCTGTCGCTGTTATACACCCGTTAACCTGCTCAAAGTTAATCCTACTCTGATTCTCTCTCAGCGACTGCGGGAGATTAACAGTATGCTCCGTACTGGAGAGACGCCCACCAAGAAGCGCAGCATGGTTCTGGGCGAGGAGCAGCAGTCTCCGGCTAAGAGGCTGTGCCAGGAGAACCACAGCGCTCTCTTCCGCCGCCTACAGGACGTCGCCAATGACCGCAACAACTCCCATTAGTACACACGGCACCACAAAGCATATGTGCGACGATATATATGAAACTAAGTTGCAGGAAATGTCTGATGCAAGAACCAGAGCATGTAAAGAGCGCAAACCTCTGCGAAGCCCAGCAATTCCCCATATGAACCAAAATATTACAGGTCGTCCTGTCTCACGAAGTTAAATCCTCCTCAGAAAAAGTTCCTGGATCCAGAATACGACTAATCCACACATATCTTTCTGCATAACAACTTTTTGCCCGCTAACAAGCCCACAAACAAACAGTAACCCCCTCGGCGGAGGTAAACAGCAATGGATATGAAATCATACAGAACAGCCGGACCCATACACGAACACCTGCACAGAAACGTGCAATAGACACCCAAAGGGTGGGAAAAAAAACTCCCACTTACCCCATAGCTTCTCCACTGGCAGCCTTTTGCTTCAAAATACAGATAGGTCATGCTTTATCCATATTAATGCACCAACAGCTCTCTTTTTTTTTTTATACCATATACGAAGCACATAAATACCAAGAAAGCATTTGTAATTCAAGACCTTTGGAATATAAAGAAAATTCCAATAATATACGCTTTTGATTTCACCCACATTGTAGAAAAGGGATTATATACTTAACAGTGGACATGTGCGCAAATCTTGCCTTGCGTTTCACGTTGTACTGGTTAAAAAAATCTATTTTCATAAAAGAAAAGTTTATAATGTATAGTGGCAATATTTCCTGGTTTCTTAATTCATTAAGAAATTATTGTGAACATTTATATTGAAGCTATGCTTTGTGCGCACACACGTGTGTGTGTGTGTGTGTGTGTGTGTGTGTGTGTGTGTGTGTGTGATTTCTATAGCTAATATATTTGTGCTATTTTTCTAACTTTAGTTAGAGAGATACCAGTTAAAGACGACTGACATGTTAATAGCGTACACATTTTAAAGTACTATTTATTATTCTTCTGTCCTGCATGTCCATGATAACAGTGTAAAGCATAACACTCTGTCCCATTATCATTTCTTACATTTATCCTGTCCTTTTTGGTGATAAGTATAATGTGGGCTTGTTCTCAAATGTGGCATCGTTATAAGTCATGTGTGTCATGTCACAGAGCAGTCCCATATCTAGTAAGTGCCTTTTCTATTTTCGACGTCCATGTAACATCAAGCTGAAGTTAGTTTACTCACATGTCATTTAATAAATTAAAGAAACTGCACTGACTCGTGAAGGTGCTCCTAGTTTAAGTCTAAGACCTTGTGTACTGTGCTCGAGAAAAAAACCTCTACTGTGTGATTGGCCACTAGATGGGGTCCTGTTCTTCATTACTGATTTGCTGTATCAGCAGATCTACATGCAAATGCAGTAGATGGGTTCAAATTGGCCCAGAATCACAAAGCGCTGGTGCGTGGGTTTTAGGAGATTAAGCTGCAGGAAGAAATCCCCAGCTGGGTTAGCGTAAACAACAAACCTACAGCAGTGGTCAGTGACTAGAGCACGATTTCCTCGATGTATGTAGACAAATCCACACAGATTCAGCAATCATTTCACTTATGTATTCCTAAATGATTCTCAGTAACGCTCAGGAGTGTATTTAGTAGTATTAAACTGTTTTTAATAAATCAATATCATATAATAAATAGTTTTCATTAAAAATACCATTCTTTAATAGATGTATACTGCTAATTTAAGGTAGAGTATTTTGGTGTAGGTTGCCATCTCCAAAAAAAAAACCTCATACACAGCAGTAAAGGCCGACTGAACGTTTAAACAGGCAATGCAGACTGAAAACTATGACTGTATTGTATTGCAAAAATGCACTCGTTTATTTACCAAAGTGCTTAATCCTTCTAGGGTTGTGAAAAGGCTGAAGCCAATCTCAGGTGACTCCTGGTGAAGGTGAGGTACAAGGTGGGAATCACTACCACCGTCCCATTCCCACCAAGCTGCCACTGTGGGACGCTTAACCCTTGACTGCACAGTTGTACAAGGAGTTCAAAATGTAAGTTGCTCTGGATAAAGGTGTCTACGTCTTTACGAGCTGCTTATCTTACATGATTTACGTGCAGCATAACAGGTTTAAGTGGAGGATGCTCTGACTGAAGGGAAGGTGAAATCTCAGCCAGTTAGGTGATTTGACATGGACTCCCAGCTGCCGATGGCTGAATACATCAACCTAGATGTGAAATAGTGATCTCCAGGTGGATAATGGGAAGCCAAGAATCTACATCACATCTGATATCGGTGTTCCTCATACCTGTGTTATCCTACCTGAGTTTCTATTAAAACTACCTCTCCCGCTCCACGCCTTGGTACCAGAGCACCAGACCTAACTCATCTTCCCTATCGTGTTTAGGATATTCCGCAGTACGGGACATAACATTTTCTGAACTAAAGCTGTGTAAATCATCACAATGAACATCGAGTAATTCCAATATCACTGTGCAAAAAAAAAAAAATGTAAGATTTTTCATGAGCTTCACAGCCGAGTCTTTCATCCTACTCTATTATACTGCACATGCACCATAGCTAGTTTTTTTTAATACTAAAAAAGAAAAAAACATTCAGATAAGTCAGGGCGGAACGGTGGCGTAGTGGTTAGCACGTCCACCTTACAGCAAGAAGGTCCTGGGTTCGATTCCCAGCTCGGGCGTTTCTGTGTGGAGTTTGCATGTTCTCCCC
>JBCNYG010000007.1:13685259-13698455 GCA_039654305.1 Porochilus rendahli | reverse complement strand
AACCCACGCAAGCACAGGGAGAACATGCAAACTCCACACAGAAACGCCCGAGCTGGGAATCGAACCCAGGACCTTCTAGCTGTGAGGAGGACGTGCTAATCACTATGCCCTACCTACATAATTTACAACAAAATCCAATAATTTGTCTTCCCTGAACCAAAATATAAAGAGTTTACTTTTTCTTTGTTTGCAATGAAGCCATTTCACATTTTGGTGTTTTTTTCATCAGCTCTATATAATATCTTGCATCCATCTTCAGTAATAGTCTCTCCAAATTCTGTCTGCCTGACATCAGCCAGTCCTAAGATCTTGTATCTGACAAGTTCACATGTAAGTTATTTTATATATCCACATGTATAACATGTGGGAACATTCCACTTGTGTGTGTGTGGTGTGTGAGTGTGTAACAATAATATATATAACACAAGTTTAATCAATATATAAAAAATCAGCATTACAATATAAATTCAAACTAAACATAACTTATTTACACACAATGTACGAGAACAGGTGAGCTAAGTAGATAATTAGCATGTGTGAACACAGAGCCATCACAGCAGGTAGTTCAGGTGATTAGACTCCAAACTCCCATCCACAACATGCTCAACAAAGGCTCTGCGCACTACATAAATACACAAACATGGTACAATAAATCATGCTCACTTGTCATTCACGCACAGAGGACTTTACAGCACAACAAACCCATTTAACTAAAGCCCACATCTAACTGAAACTTTTTACTGCGTGACATCACTCCTAAAATATCCAACCAGTGAGCTGGTTCACTCTAATAGGATAACACTAATAAATACTAATAGAACAGATAATTAAATACACATTAAATATGCAGAGGACTAGTAATTAGCTATAAACAAGTGACTTTGGGACCTTTTCTACAGCTATAGTGATGAGCTGAAGCAGTATAAGCTCCTGACCAATCTCCCAGAATACAGGAGTGTTTAGCCAGGTTGGCTTGATGATGGTTTGATATGTTAAGTCATTGGGCATTGGCTATACACGATGTATCAGCCTTTTGCCATTATTACTTCCAGGCCTACAAGATTGTGTTATTAAATTAAATTTGTTGGTGAAGAGAGCCCACATGGCCTGGGCAGGAGAGATGTTTTTGGCTTTACTGATCTATTCCAGGCTTCAATGATCTGTGTACACATCAAAGGGATGAAGGGATGGTCCAGACAATGCCTCCACTCCTTAATTGCTAGAATTTCTCTACTGCCCACATCTAAGATTTTCTTTGTAGAAAAAGGTTATTGGAAAAAGAAAAGTTAATCTCACAATGTGAAGGAATGTGTCCTGTGAGTTTAGAATGGAAGTTACAATGTTGAAGAAAAAAGTAACAAAGTTGGGAAGAGAAGGGAGAGGTAAGACCACTGCACTTAAATTTCTATTGCACCTTTTAGAGTAGTTAGAAATTTTAAATAATCGCTGAAGCTCTTTGTGGGTGTTTGGTACTCCAGTGTTTGAGTCGAGTTGTTAACTTTAGACGTTAGCTTCTTGCTTTATTGTCATTCAGATGTACAGGTGTATACAGATCAAAATGTTGTTGCATTTGCTCATTACAGTATATTCATTTATTCTCTGAACCGCTTATTACTAATTAGGGTCGAGTGGGGAGGCTGGTGCCCCTCTCAGCCAGCTCTGGGCGAGGGCACAGTACACCCTGGACAGCTTGCCAGGCCATCGCAGGGCTCACTACAGTATAAGAAAATATGAATGATAGACAGTATTTAAAAAATAAAACTGTCCACTAAGAAAGCAACACGGATTAACAATCAATTTCACATGCTGCTGTGCAAATGGGATAGACAACAGGTGGAAATTATAGGTAATTAGCAAGACACCCCCAATATAGGAGTGGTTCTGCAGGTGATGACCCCAGACCACTTTCTGACTGATGTTTTGGTCACTTTTGAATGCTGGCGGTGCTTTCACTCTAGTGGTAGCATGAGTCTACAACTCACACAAGTGGCTCAGGTTGTGCAGTTCATCCAGGATGGCTCATCAATGAGAACTGTGGCAAGAAGGTTTGCCGTGTCTGTCAGCATAGTGTCCAGAGCATGGAGCGCTACCAGGAGACAGATCAGTACATCAGGAGACGTGGAGGAGGCCATAGGAGGGCAACAACCCAGCAGCAGGACTGCTTCCTCCGCCTTTGTGCAAGGAGGAACAGGATAGCACTGCCAGAGCCCTGCAAAATGACCTTCAGCATTACACAAATGTGCATGTGTCTGCTCAAATGGTCAGAAACAGACATCTGGGACATCATATCTCACTCCTTCCAACAACGCCACATTGCACCACAGACTGTCCAGGAGTTGGGAGGGGATCCCTCAGGAGACCATCCGCCACCTCATCAGGAGCATGCCCAGGCATTGTAGGAAGGTCATATAGGCATAGGGAGGCCACACACAGTACTGAACCTCATTTTGACTTGTTTTAAGGACATTACATCAAAGTTGGATCAACCTGTAGTGTGTTCTCCACTTTAATTTTGAGTGTGACTCCAAATCCAGACCTCCATGGGTTAATAAATTTGATTTCCATTGATAATTTTTGTGTGCTTTTGTTGTCGGCGCATTTAACTATGTAAAGAACAAAGTATTTAATAAGAATTTTTAATCCATTCAGACCTAGGATGTTATTTTAGTGTTCCCTTTATTTATTTTTTTGAGCTGTGTGTGTATATCGAGTGAGAACAGGGAACTAGAGAAGGATTGGAGAGTAGAGTTCAAACACACCACAGTGTAGACAGGAGCTTATTACACTGTGCACATACACAGCGAGCACACTTAATTCAAACATGACATCCAATGACATTTCATCAAGTGAACATGCTTCTGATACCAGATCAAGGTAAACGAATTGGCTCTATAGCTACCCGCAAACATTCTAACCATCAGTCGAAACAGTGGTGTAGACGACGCCAGAGGAACACAATTAACTAAAGTAAACAGCTTTCTGCAGTCAAGGATGGCACAGATCGTTATGTTCTACAGCCTCACTGAACATGTTTACAAACTCACTGCACTCGTAAATAGTGCAGGAACAACACTATAGTAAAATAAGTGCTTAACAACACACGCTTGGTGGCCGTTTTCTCATATACGCCTTAAAATTGAACTCAAGAGTCTGCACTGTGTTGCACATTCAAAATCCAAGTATACAGACATCTCTGCTGACTTCCAACTTTAAATACACGTGGCTATACATGCTGAAGCAAAGGAAGCATTTTATCATATACACTTATTCATTCAATAAAAGATTACATCATCAGATAGACCACAAACTCAAGTGCAGAACACACAATTATTCTCCAGAAGCAAGGTGGAAACCGCAGACAGTCAATAAGGGCTATCCAACGATATCACTATGCCTACAGTGAATAATTGTTCTTGTATAAAAGCAAACTAAATTAATTTTTAATTGATTCAAGTGAGTTTGTGGGCTACATAATGTCCAATATTATTCATTCAAAATATTTTCTTGTTTCTGATTGGAGGAAAGCCACCAACTATTTCTTGATATTCTTCTATGAGCCGACGTATCCATTGCATCAAATAGGTCGAATAGTGATTGCATGATCGGCACGTGCCATTTCTCATATCCTCATCGATATCATACAGGACAGGTAGGCTACACCCCACGGCAGATGGCTCTGGCTGTCCTTTACCTTGGTTAGTACAATTTATAGCATAGTAATGTGGCCCTGGTCTTTCACAAGTTATTATAATTTTTCACTATAGTCCAACTAAGTGTTGTAGTTTTGATTCATGTGCAGTCATCAGGTGGGCAAAAGATATGAAAAGATAATGGAATGCAGTGGTGGAGAGAAGGAAACAAGCAAACGTGCATCGGACAGATATCACGATAATCTGGTTTCGGATGGAGAGAAGCTTCCTGATCCATTCAGCATTGTTAATAAAATCAGAGAAAGTTTGTAGGCTAAACAGCTGAATGTGACCTTTATAAATATTTAGATCGAGCCTCTCTGATACACTACCCTGGACTTCACACACACGGATCTTTGAAAGCTGCTGTTATAAATTGGTAAAAACAGATGTCCATACCTTTAACAAAACACTTTAAACGTTATTACATTAAAATAGCATTAGTGTTATTCAGCTATCCATTAGTGGATGAAACACCTTCCTTTGTTCTCTTTTGCCCACCTGAAGAATCCAGTTCAGTGGATCAGTTGACTGGTGATGTTACTGTTAAATGCTGTTCCAAGCCATATCGGAGCAAAGTTCTGCCAGTGAACAACACTTTCATTCGGGTGTAGCCTAGCTATCTATTTTGTTATCCATGTGTGCCCCCCCCCGCCCCTTCTCCTCCCAGAGAAAGCTGGCAAGAAAATTGTTGCCTGCTTTTAAGACTAGAAGTGTTCTCTGAGCAACATGCTGATAAAGTTGCATTTGGTAGAGACAAAAGCCTAATAAATGAAAATAAGATCTGTCCTAACCATACATTAATTCCACATTTTTGTTTAATAGGACTAGAACTAATCAGAAACGGCTTTATTTGGGAACTTCCGGCTGATTCACACGTGCTACAATGAGTTTGCCTATGGACATGAAATGTTTTTAATTAATTAAAAAAAAGGAACAATTACAGAACCTGCTTTTGTATGATATGAAGAATTATTCAGATTTTAGAGGGGTTTTCCGGGCCGCGGTACATAATACCATCTCCATCTGAAAAATTCTCCATAAAACAAAAACCTCATTTAATAATTGATTATACCAAGATAGTGAACCAATCAGATTAGTCCATTCCTGTACAGTAAATACTAAAAAGACTTATCCATTTGACAAATCCAGTGTTATCCTAGCCAAAATATTATATGCTTTAGTCACATGGGTTTAGAAATGTTTACATGTGTACGAAGCCATAATCCTTATTACAGCTCTTAAAAGGACAGGTGCCACACCTAAAGCTGATATTAAGTGCCTACTTATTGGTGCCATATGAAGTAAAACCATTTCAGAATCACATTTTAAAACTGTAACTCTAACAATGCGGCTATCTGAGGAAAGAATTCATAAATACCTTTTTGGAGGAAAATAATTTCTAGTCACCCACTCCTCATCACACCTGTTTACTAATCACACTGAATTGATGTTTCCTTAAGCAATGAACCTTACTGTTTTGGAAAGATAAACCACACACGTACACTCACACTATGTACCAGAGTAGTAGCTTGGACTGTCTAAGAAAATCCAACCACATGCTAGTTAAATCCAACAAGTATAATTACACTTCTTACCAACAGACTTCAAGAATGTGAGTAAGTAGAAAAATACAGTAAAAAGTTAGAATAGGGGGAAAAAAAGAACAAAAAAAAAAAGATATTCAAAATAATAAAGCTATTTCTGTGATCAAAGGCATATGTACACTGCTTGATTACAGCTAGCTGGTTATTAAATACAAGTTTACTACTCAAGAAAAACATTAGTTGCTCTAAAATATGTTCATACACAAATTTTCCCATCTGGAAATATTCTTGTCAGATTAACAAATTAAAAGTTGAAACATTTCCACTCTTAAATGATATGGAAAAGAAATTGCATTTATTTTCACTCCTCCAGTGGTGTATATACCAGTGCTGGTGACAAGTATACGTCTCAGAAATCTTTACTTCCTTCTTCTTGTCAAAAGTAGTGATTAAATAGATATACCCATGAGACACAGGGTCCTGTGGCTCCAGCTTCCATTTGCACTACGCAGCAACTTTGTTGTCCTTCTGGGTAAAAGAAAAAAATAAACACAAAATCAAACCAGCACCCAAATACACGTAAAATTATCCCCTTCCAAAATAAAAACGTTTAAAAAATAAACGATGGATTATTTCACCCCATATTCCTTATTACGCAACATATTCAATGGCTTGATCATTTTTACACACACACACACACACATATATATATATATATATATAAAACCCGTTGAGAATGCCACATATTTATTAATCTAGCGAATAAAGCAACTCAGTTAAAGGTAGTGTTCAGGTACAAAAACAACAACACTCTAAAAAAATAAAAATAAAAAGATGCACTA
Organism: Porochilus rendahli; assembly: GCA_039654305.1. Lineage (NCBI taxonomy): Eukaryota > Metazoa > Chordata > Actinopteri > Siluriformes > Plotosidae > Porochilus > Porochilus rendahli. Next base: position 13,692,377 of record JBCNYG010000007.1, on the reverse strand, counting down.
TTTTTCTATTTTGTAGGGAAGAGTTAAAGTTAAAGACTCCACATGAGAAGTAGAATATTACCCTGTATTCAAAACTGGAGAACTCTCTGCCCCCCTGGCCTCCTCTGTAACCCCCTCTGAATCCACCGCCTCCTCCATGTGGTGTTCCAAATGATCCCCGGCTAGCTCCCCGACTACGTCCTCCACGGAAGCCCATGCCCCCACGGCCACGAAATCCACCCCGGTTTCTGTTATGGCGGAATGGGACCCCAAACGTTTCAGCATTCATCCTCCTCTCTTCTGCCCATGTCTGTCTCCTTTCCCTGTAAAACATTTAACCACAAGAACAGCTGAAAGAAACTATTCCAGTTACTTTTAACGGCCTGGTCTTGTAAGTAAGGCATTATAGGCAGAAGCATATTCAACACATACATAACTTGGTTAGTATTTGAACATATTAATTTAATAACTAAACAGTTCAGCATCTCCAGGCGAATAACAGGACAGGAGGGACGGCAGAGCAAGCCTCTTAACATTTTGACATGGGATGTTTTTCTGTAAGTTTAGTAATACAGCCGGACCAGTAGGGGGCGCTGTGCACTTTTTTCCAGCAGGTAGAGGTTTAACAGTTTCACATATCAAGCTTTTTAATAAGATAAAATAGGACTTTAATTTGTTTAGGGCAAAAAAAGAAATTAAGAGACTCTACAGATGTTCTTGTTACATGAAATCGGCTGGATGCTTCAAATCAGAAAAGGACTACAAACCTTGTGTCATCACAGGAGATGTTGTCAAAGAAAGACTTCGACTTGTCATAGTAACAATTGGGTCCCAGTGGATCTTCCTCATCAGCATTACCCTCACTGTTTTGAGTATCTACTCCGGAGTCACCTTTATCCTCGCCATTCAAAGACTTCTCTGGCTTCTCATCTAAACACAAAATACATACACCACTGCATCACTGATACTACACCCCTGAACTGTACATCAATTACAGAAACACTCAAAAAGCGCTCAGAAAAACAACGGACAAAATTGACCTGCATGTGAGGTGTGTCAGGAAAAACCTTTTCGCCGTCCAAAAATATCAAAACACGACAACAGTTTTCTCACCGAGGAGCCGACCAAAGCTTCTAGAATAATGTGCTCTAGACAAGAAAGAAGTCTTTGAACGGGAGAAGCAGCACACTGTGAAACATGGTTTGGGGTTTCGATGCCCCTGAGAGCAGGCAGCTTCCAATTAACTCCTCGCATTCTCCCGGGACTCAAAAGCAAGAACTTTTCACTTCTCCAATCAATTATTTAGATTTTTGTATACGGACATGGCAGCATTATCAATTTAGCTAACAAAAATTCATAACCAATAATAAAAAGACAGAATTAACTACATGCACTGAAGTAAGCTCCTGAACTACACAAAATCTATACACTGTGAATCAGTGCCACACCTGAGACATGCACCATTTTTATCCAATGCAGACAATCATGCAAACAGCTGTTTACTGTATAATTACTGTTATTTTTAGAGTGACCCAATAAAACCTGCCACATTTCAAAGATAAATGGTGAAAAAAACAGCAAAGAGAATCAAATTACTATTTGCACACATGAACCCTCATTCAATATCGTTTTCATACATTATGATTAAAAGGCATCATCCTCCAAATGGTTGCCGTCGTTGTCTATACACAAATGAAAGCGATTTCTGAAAGCTGCTCGATGGGTCATGTCTGACGGACAGCAGCCGTCTCTTGTCGAATAGCAAGCTTAAGGGATTCAAGTAATTATGGTCGATGAGTATACGCTCGGGATTGAATGTAGCCCCACAGAAATCAAAACGGATCACCTGATCGGCAAACATTTCCCACAGCACTTCCTGTTATCCTTCGAGCTGTATGAGCTGTAGCCCTATCTTGCTGAAACCACATATAAAGTTCATCAAACTCAAGACCAGCAGAATGTAGCACCTCTCCTGCCTCGGTAAGTTTCATGATTACGAAAAACGATGAATAAAAGCTGTACTAAATTAAGTTTTGCATATGAAAATACTAATTAAACTTTTTATATATTTTTTTTTACCTCTGAAATGTGGGAAGTCTTTTGGGGTCACCGGCAATAACTTTACCTTTAAGCTTCAGTTTGCTCTGAAACTCCTTGTCAATCTCCTCCTTGTTAAATTGCGCGTTGGCACTCTCAAAATCAAAATCTTTCTCAAATTTCATGTGTCCGTCTCTTCTCACAGGGTAACGACCCCTCCCTCGATGCCCTCCGCCACGGCCACGACGCGGACCGGGAGGCCCAATAGGCCCGGCAGCTGCATGAGAAAGAAACGGGGATTAATATACAAACTTCTGCTGGGAGATGGCATGAAGGAATGCGAGACTCAGACGTATAATCAATGGGATCAGTACATTCCAGACACAAAGTAATGGAAAGATTTGATGTTGGTTTAGACTACAGTAGAAACATAATTCATGAGCAACAAAGCATTAACAGATTACTTCGAGATCCCACTAAAAAAAATCAAGCCTAAAAAGTCAAACAACTTTCACAGCGACCCCGTCTGCATTAATAAGTAATAGCACCCAGAAATAACTTTAGTGGCCCGAGGCTAGCTGCTTAGCCTAGCTGTGTACACCACTGTTCTCCTCTCAAACGTTTTCCTTTTAAATGTCTTACAGAACAAAATAACGGCAATTTGAATAAAGACCAAATTTACTCAACAATTTAAAGATGCTGAGTGTAAAGAGATTGAACCAATCAGTGATCAACCTACTCATGACCCATAATCATTCATGATCAGATAATAGCGCGCGTGCATTGCTCCACATTTTATCTTCTTGATGTTGCTTCAAATATGGGAGTGTAACTTTTAAGGAGATTTAGGCTATATATATATATATATAAATCCTGGAAATGAAAGAGGCATACTTGTGCATTAATCCATCAGCTAGCCCATGAACCCTGTGTGATATACGATGTAAATAGACCAAACAAACAGGTTTATGAAAGTCGTAAAATGGACGTAAAACAATGAGGAAGCATGGCATGGAGTTTCTAGGGCTGAGAGCATGGCTGAGTGGAAGACCGTTACAGCAGATATATAATAACCTGCTTGTCGCTTAGAGGCTTCCTTACTTTCACCTCTGGACTGATCAGGCTCGGGTCGGACGGCCACTTTTGCTGCATCGTTGCCTACGAAAGTATATACACCAGCTTAGAATGTACCAATTTTTTGTTTCAAAATCCCTCTTCACACAAAACTCAATGGATCTCAGACTTTTTTTCTTTGGTTTGATCCTTTTTTTTGAAAATCAGAGACTATTATCCAGGTACTGCATTATTTACACATTAGCTAGCTGTTGTGTCTCTTATATTTCAAGACGTAAAAAAATATTCCGTTTCACTCCACCCTCACCGGCTGATTGAAAACCAGAGTGAACAACACTGGCATCAGCTGCAGCGTGCCCATGTCCCGAGCGTAGTCTAGACCGGCCCTCTCCCCTCCTCTGCTCTGCGGCATCCAGGGCCTTCTGTGCACTGCTTGTGCCAAGCCGCGCCGTGACGGGGCTCCTGCGGCTCACGGGTGCAGTACTGCTGACTGATGAGGCCAACGGTGCTGATGGCTCCACAGGTGGACTCTTCTGCAAAGGGTCATGGGCTGGACTGCTGCGACCTACAGACCAGGATGTGGTGTGTTAATCAAACAAGAAGACAAAAACTCAAACAAAGCAAACAAAAACCAGAAAGTGGAAGTCCCCAAGCATGCAGAGAGCTTAATAACAGAATTCTTGAACTAATCAAGAAAATCAGTCTACAAAATAGACCACAGGAGTCCAAATGCTCCTGCTGAAAAGAACAATTTATAATATGGTCCACTTCGTAAAAACAAAATATTGTGTGCCTTACTATTATGTGTTTCCTTTCAACGTTCAACAAGCCATAACAAGACGAATATAGAAATATTCAGTAAGTTTACTGTTGCGACCTTGAAACATATTTAAGGTGACCCATATCGCTCCCAATCACAGGGCTCGAAAAATCGGGTGCCCGAATGCCCGCGGGCAGCCTGTCCGAAGACAGGGGCACCAAAAATCAATAAAATGCAAAGCACAACATGCCCGACTGGGCCCCCGATTCCCGTCTTCAAAAACTGAACTACCGTATTCAAAATCCTTTCGTAGCACACAGACACGTCAAACAGAGCATACTCTCACACACCACAACACACCGATCACTAGCTGTAACTGACATTTGCAGGTAAGTCAATAAAAGTCTGTTCATTTGCCGCCATACTCAGACTCCCGTGTTCCGGGAGTGTAATCCGATTACGCACCATCTGCTCGCTATAAAAACGTAACACAGACAAGTCGGTTTATATGGGCGAGTAAAAACGTCCCAAACGCCACTGATCCGGCCCAAAAAGCGACTATCTGAGGTGCCAGAGCACACCCAGGAAGCGAAGAAAGCGTATGAGGAGAAAAGACAGCGTTTTGTTTTGGATTTTTGGCGGCAGGTACATTCAAAATATCAGTCAGAAATTGGCGTCGTTCACTTTCCAACCGCCGTTGGTGAGGGCGCTACTGCATAAATTGTCTGCTATCAAGCTATCTTCTGAAACACAGTCATTGTGAGCAAGAATTATGATTTCCGTGGGATGTTGAATTATGAAAACAATGCACCAACTTTGCTAGCCCTGTTATATGTGTCATGTTTCACACATACAAATTAGACCATCAGTGGTACAACTAAAACAAAACCGTATATATTTGAATATTTACTCTATGCTAAGTTTTAATTCAACAAATGCAGACAAAAAGCAAGCATTGCTGCCTCACACTTAGCTTCAATTACTGTCGGCTACTGCATCCAGTTTGTCATGCTCTACCTTGGCCTGTACATTTTTTGGGGGGGGGATTTCAGGATTACGTAGTCTCTCGTCCTGCGGCTACCCAGAGACAGAAAGAACGTGTGCCTTCATGCTCCCTGGTTTGTACTTGCCGCATTAGAGGGAGAGCTTGTTGGTGGATGGTAACTGACCAACAACAAATTAGTGAAAACATAAGTCAACAACTCCCCTCCAAAAATATTATTTGATCATTATTAATAATATTAAGACAGTTAAGTACTTTTCATATCTGAATTTTACTGCAAACCCTCAAAGTTTTATATACTTTACTTCCGAGGAAAAAATATATACTTGCCTGCAGCTATTAAAAAGTGCTTCTATAACCAAAATCTTTGTCTAAAATGTTTGCACTAGACCACAGACAATTTTATTTAGAAACAAACACTTGCCTCCAACGGTCCCAAATGGGGGTGAGACCAATGAACCGGCAGGGAACTGGTTATATGGAGAGACTGGAGCCTGTTTAAAAAGCCCATAGGTGTTCCCACTCTGGAAAACTGAGGGTGGAGCAGCAGATCCCATAGAAGACTGAAAAGAGAAATGGAGTGAGCAGTGGGGAAGAATTCACATTCTATCCATCCATCCCTTCATCATCTACACCAAATATCATGGGGAAGCCAGAGCTAATCCCAGCTGACTTCAGGTGAGAGTCCGGGTTGAGCCTGAACCTCCATGCCCTCCATATGAGCTTACAAAAGAGGCTGGATCCATTACCTGAACAATTGCCGGGTCCTGAGGCAAAGATGGCTTGGGGGGTTCACAAACAGTCAGATCTTTAATGTCACTCCCTCTGAAGATGATATACTCATAGGTCTCATCACGGGGTAGGATCGGTCGGTCTGTGGGGCGATCCTCAGTCCCAAATGAGCGCACTAAGTTAACAATCACACATTTATGAGTACAAGCAATATTCAAGCAAGAAGTACACTTCATATCACCTTAATATTTACCCAGTCTAATACACTTCTCGTGAGAATTACATTTATGTAAATAGCTTCGAATAAGTAGGGACACATTGCACGACAACAGGTGGACCTTGGGTGCCATCAGCTAGATGATTACTACAGTTACATGGGATTATTACAGCTAGATTACGTGTTAAGTGTTGGTCTGAGCTCTTTTACTCAATCTGGAGCATAAGTATTACATTGATATATAAATAACAGAAATTAACACGTGTATCCCTCTCAAAACAACTTCGCTGAGGGAAATTATATGAAATAAAATTATTCCCTGATGACAAACAAACCTAACTTAACATTTTTGTTAAGCTACTCCAGGTTTTGTTACCCAAAAACAAAACGGATATGGCAAATTGAAAAACTTAGCAAACAACATGCTAATCTGTCAGCGCCTCAAAGTGTTTATACGAGCTAGGTGGTTTAGTAACTTAGCATGCGACACAGCTGTTGGTACTTGTTAATGACTTGAGCTGGGTTTAACAAGTTATTCTCTCTCTCACCTTTGGCGAGTGCGACCGTGGAGTTCTCGGTATCGATAGTGTAGAGGATTCCCTCATAACGAATCTCGGCCTTGGAAATCAGGCTAATTTTACTCCCGATATACGGCGTCCCACCGCTCATCCTGTTACTCCGGATGTTCTAAATTACACCAATAAATAAACGAAAAATTCTCGAACGGTGCCTTTTAGACCTTTTCCCTTTCACTGACGAGACACTATTTCGTCACAGTCACCGTTAGCACTGCTCAGCTTCGGAACTGCAACATGGCAGCATACGCGTTCGCCTGCTTGTAGCCGGAAGTGACGTTGAAAGTTGACGGAAACCGCTCCGTCTTCTTCGCTTACACTAGGTTTGTAGTGAATTGCCGATTGGGTGTTCACAGCGCCACCTGCAGGACCAGTGCGCCACTTGGACTTCGGCGGAAAATAAATGTACAAACTTAGAGCGAAATGAAAGGAAACCCTTCCAAATTCTCCTCTTACACTAAAACATTTTCATCATTTTGTGATTTTTTTACTCAGATATACGAAGTTTTAATTCGATAAAATGCGTTCGGTAGTTTGCAGTCGCCTGTCTGAAAAGGCTGATATTTGTAGATTGTTTTTTTACTCTCGCGAGAGTTTGAAATCGCGAGAATAGGGTGTGGATGCCAACCAAAATAACCGTTTTCAGATATTAAACTAACAATTCTACGGAGCCCTTAAAGGGACATAGAAAAAAAAAAAAAATCTATATATATATATATATATATCTTGGCTTCTCGTCCG
>JBCNYG010000007.1:13574724-13588805 GCA_039654305.1 Porochilus rendahli | reverse complement strand
CAAGTTGCTTGTGTTCTGCATTCTGTACAAGAAGGTGTTAGATGCTGTCAGTGCACTGTCATTGAAATTAGAAGCAAGTGATGTCATTGTCTTTGATATCTTTCCTCAAGTTCAGATGGCAATTGATCATGTTGATGATCTAGCCGTTCAGGTTACTAACACTGATCCAAGGAGCCCTGATTGGGATGAGCTTCTGAAATGTAGCTCAATCAGGTTCTCCATGGTTGGTGATGATTCTCTAGAATGTAGAGTTGCAAAAGAAGGGTCAATGATGAGAACAGAGAATATGAGTTTCTGCAACTCTCTGGCATTAGTCAGGCTGAACTTGAAGCCACATCTGGGGCAGACCCTGACCAATGTCAGTGAGAAGTTGTCACAGCGATTTCAGTCATTTGAAGATGAGGTTTTTGATCACATAAAGGTCATTGAAGCAAATTGGAAGATTTCAGGAGGCTGGTGCAAAACTATTACCCTGGGATTGCATGCAAAGACTTATGGGAAAAGGTTTTCACTTACAGGAAAAGTTCCTTTCCCAACATCTGTCTGATAGATAAAACAGTTCTCAGTCTGGGGCCAAGTAATGCTTTGGTAGAAGCAGGCTTTAGCCATCTGTCAGCCATCCTGGTTGATCAAAGTCTGCTCATTAGTCACGAAACCATGGAAGACCTTCTACTTCTGAAAGTCAACTAACATGTTTGGTCAACTGATGATGTTGATGAGATTATTCAGAAAGCATTGAGTGCATTCATGTCTGCAAAACAAAGAAAAGTAAAACTTGAAGCTAGGTCTTTTGCTATGCTTACCCAGGGTAGGAAAAGTTTTTCAGAAGTCCCTAGTCAGGTTGAGGTAGTTGAATTTGAAGATGAGGGTGACATCTATAATGAGGATGCAGATGATGGGGATGATGAAGATGAAGATCCTCTGCCTTCTGCAGTCATTGATGAGCTCTTCAAAAAAATCGAAGATGGCACAGAAAGTGATACTAGTAGTGATAGCGACTAAAGTACTGGTATGTGTGTTCTAGAGACACAAGGCTGATAAGCATAATTACGGGTATTCATCACCACCACCTGACATCTTCATTCTTCATTAAGAATGTCCAGTAGACAGTAAAAGACTGATATCCAGCAGTAGGTAGTAGTGGTAGGACACCGCTGTATCTAGTGTTGTTGAGGTAAAGTTGAGATGTTAACCGTAGGTCGAACCAGGCCATTCCGTGTTTTTTAAACAACCTTAAGTTTTGCACTTGTTCAATTTAGATATTGATAGATATAGATATTGTTCAAGGAATTTTGTCTTGAATGTCACTGTTGTGTTAGTGTAACTGTTTACATTTTACGTGAATCAAATTATTAAAAATCACAAAAACCAAAATGCCTATCAGTTCTACAAGATGACCATAATGCAATATCACTTTAACCATGGAAATGTTAAACTTGAATGAAGAGTTTTATTACAGCATATTGACATGGTAGTCATAGGCTGTAGTAGTCCTGAGCATTTTTAAAAAAAGAGCTTAAGATGAAGCATTTTAATTATATTTCTTTCTTTTTTAAAATTCTTAATCAGAATACTTGAATTGTATTATTTGTGCAATTTATGTTAAGCTGTGAAAATGTTTTTAAAAATTCAGACATGGTGGTTGTATTAGGATAGTAGTTGTGTTACACTGTTTTTTTAACTGTTGGAGAAAAATAAGCATTGTTTTATTAATATTTTCTTGAAAATTCTAAGTCAGAATTTGTGTAATTTATTTTTCTTAACCATATTTTATATTCTGCTTTTAGACAGGGTGTCATTCAATCAGGATTGTGAAGATGGATTTTTCAAGTGCTAACTAAGGGAGGGACTGTAGCAAAAGTCTTTGAAGCCTTTTCAGAGACTAAATTAGCCCAGAGTAATTTGGGCTTCGCAACTGAAATCATTTAAATGATTTGTAAAATACAAAAAAAAGTCAGTCTCTATTCTTAATAAATTTTAGTTCTTGTTGACAACATTGTACTGTTATTTATTGCTGCAGTTTGGCTGCTGTCTGGCTCTCTCTTAAAATTAAAACAAAAAAGATAACAATTAAAGGCAGATCAAAATACTGCAAGTAGACAAATCATTAGTAGTCATATGTCATTAAAAAAATCACACCCCAAAGCATCTCCCGGGGAGCTTTTCTTGGAGTGTGAAGAGCTCTCCATGCTAATGTCTGGAGTGTGATTGATAGCACTCGGAAGAAAATCTTGTGAAAAAAACTGTCATTAGTTTGTTCAGCACAGGAAATCAAGTACTCATCAACACCTTAAAGCATCTGTCTGGAATATTCAGGCTTGTCAGGCACTAACCAAAAGCAGAGCACCCCATACAGTGAGTTTTACCATGTTCACAAGAAAACTAAACAAAATTGTTTTTTTTTTTTTAGGGTTCATATTCTGGCACCACAGCATGCGAAGCTAACCAATTATTTATCCATTCATTCATAAATGATGAATAAATGAAATAAATGGCTTCTTCCCTCTTCTCCATGTGTCACCTGTAGCGTCTCCTCTGTCCTGTTGGTTGGTGGTGGTTCCTTTTATGCGATTTGTGTTTCTTTTACATTCAAATGTAATTACTGTGCTGATTTGTGCTACTGCATTGTTATCTCTATGAGGACTGTTCTGTGCGTGTTTCATTGTTTTGCATTGATCCGGAAAGAAAATGTACATTAGATGATGAGTGTCACTATTATTATGAAGCAAAATGTTTCAAATCTGAATGTTTTTTTATTTTTAAATAGTATGTTTCTAGTCTGTGGGTGCCCCTGATTGACACCCAGACCCAAAACGTGACAGCCTGTGGTGATACACATGCAGATGGATGTAGAGACAAGCAGACATATAAGCCATGACGGGGGTAGAGTGGTGTCGTGGTGGATACGTTCCTCACAGAAAGAAGGTCCCGGGTTTGAGTTCCGGGCATAGGTCTTGCAATTGACTGGCAAGCTGTTCAGGGTGTACCCTCCCCACGACCCTAGTAGGAGGAAGTGTTTCGGCAAATGAATGAATGGATAAATGAATGGTTAGCTTCGCATGCTGTGGTGCCAGAATATGAACCCTTAATATATCTGAGCCCATTTAAAAAACAATTTTGTTTAGTTTTTTTGTGAACATGGTAAAACTCACTGTATGAAATATTAGGGAGAGAATTTTTTATCGTATGTATAACTGCAGTCCATGCATGAAGCACCTCTTGTTTCCGCTGGTCCTTCTTCAATGTGGCAATCTCACGGGTCCTGCGTGATTCTGCTAGCCGGTTCTTTTCCTGCTGCTCCTTCATTTGCTTCATCAGTCGCACCTGGAAACAGTGAACAGAGAAACAGCCAGTTCAGACTGTGTACACGTACCCCTCAATGAGCTTGAATGGAATTAAACTGAAGAAAAAGTTAGTGTTTCCCAGCTGATTTTCATAATCACATTAAGATTTCTTAATTTTTTTTCTTAATTTTTTAAAAAATTATAAAGAATTCTGACCAGTGGTTGGCCTTCTTTTGTTCTCCATGGCTTACTAAAAGCTCACTCTCAGCAAAACTACTTCACAGATAATCTAAAGTCGATTAATTAGAGCACTATGTAATATAATGTAATATTGCTAATTTGTTCTCGGACTGGAATGGCACCGTACTTTGGTTTTCTTCATCTCCACGACTTCCTGTTGGAGTTTCTTAAGCTGCTTCTCGTACTGTGACTGGTTCTTGAGCAGGCGGGCGTGTTCTTTCTGAGCGGCTTGTAGTTTGTGCAGTTCTTTATTCATGACGCTCAGTTTCTTCTCGTACTCTGTCTTTATTTTCTTAGCCTTGTCTTCGGTACAGGACTCCATGGTGCCTGAAAGACAACCACACCCAGGAACTGTAACAGCAAACAGCAGCCACAACTATAAACCTGTTCCACAGATTGATACAGCATGTATATACACCAAAGCATTAAGAGAGGTGTGGTTCTTGTCCCTTGGAATACCTTACCCATGTTTTGTAGCACACGATCTCGCTCCAGCTGTGTGTCCCGAATCTTACTCTGGAGCATCATAAGTTTTTGCTCATATTGTTGTTTGAGGGTGTGAAGACGTCTTTGGCTGTTCTCCAGCTCATCAATTAGTTTCTGCTTGATGGCAATCTCACAAGTGATATTGGCCAGGTCTGCCTGGAAGTTCTCTGTTCCGTGCACACACAAACACAACAGGTTTTTTACCCCTAATGGAATCATTCGTTCATTCATTCATTTTCTGAAGCGCTTATTACTAATTAGGGTCGCGGGGAGGCTGGCGCCTATCTCGGCCGACTCTGGGCGAGGGCAGAGTACACCCTGGACAGCTCGCCAGGCCATCGCAGGGCAGAAACACGCTGACGGCTATGCAGCCTGCTCTTGGCGAAAATCAGCAATGGTTCTTTTACAAGCCTCTTACCACAAACTGTGAGAGACATGGCCTGCATTTGATAACCCAGTTAGCTGCACTGGGGGCAATGGAGTCATTAATCAGAATAAAATAAGAATAAAAAAATTTCCAAAATTCTAATGAAACGATCAATCTGGTACTAATGGCAAATTTCAAAGGAGTAAGTTATTTTTATAAGACTACAATAGTTTAAGGGTCATTCGGTATATTCGTGGAGAGGCAATCAGTACTAGAATATAATAAACAGGAATGATGCAATCTAATTGTAAATTGTAAATTTGGGGATTGAAAGTGAAAAATGTTTGAATCAAAACATAAACACGGTGTGTCACAAGCACTCAGAGCAGGCAACGTCATCACTGTAATACTGATGATAAAGGGGAAAATAAACCACATCATCATCATCATCATCATCATCATCATCAACAACTTCTTCTTCCGCTTGGTTCTGGGTCGGGTCGCAGGGGCAGCAGCCTAAGCAGTAAGGTCCACACATCCCTCTCCCCAGTCACTTTCTTCAGCTCTTCTAGGGGAACACGAGTCCCTCCAGCGTGTTTCTGAGTCGACCCCGGGGTCCCTTCACAGTTTGGGAAGGCGGACCCAGGCCTCTTTTTTGGGCTGGGCCTGGTAGGGCTCCAAGCGACTATTGTACAAACGAAAAACTTGTCCCTCAACCATACTTAAGGAATACTGCTCTTGCGTAAATCCCAAATAACCCCAGTTATAAACATTAAATGAAATTCATGTGTAAATGCTCATATTTCATTAAAAACATTTTTTTAGCAACTGCCTGCCTTTTTTACAGTTAAAATGATACAGTGAGTGATACTTTGGTAGGTAGACCAAGGCCATTCTTCTGTGAAAATAAAACTGGTAATACTTGTTGTCTCTAACACTCATGCATAATGCATCAACTATTTAAAAAACTATTCTAAACGTTATACAAATATATTTGAGGTTTACTTTTGCTTTGAGGTCTTTAGACAGTTAAAGTTAATATACTCAAAAACAATGGAAATAAAAACAGTAATATACCTTTCTCTTCCAACTCTGAGTCTGAATCATCTGAACTGTCATCAGCATCCATTTCCTCCTCTTCCTCCTCCTCCTCCTCCTCTTCCTCAGCCTCCTCATGATCACTGCCCTCCTGGGCCTCATGCTGCAGTTGAGCAGAATAATTACCATTTATGCACCAGGAGCTATGAGAATGTCGCTAAATAGTAACCGAGATGGAACATCAAGGCACATGCAAGGTACATCAAGCAATATCCACTGAGCCTGAGGGAGATACTTGTTTTAAAATATATATACTAGATGGAAACTAATTTTTCATGCACTCATCTATTGGACAAACTGCTTAATCCTACTAGGGTCATGGGGGATTGGAGCCTATTGCAGCTGAATCTGGGCGAAGGCGAGGCACACCCTAAACAGGGTCATACTTAAGGGCAATTTGGAACAGCCAGTTCATCTAATGTGCATGCCTTAGTACTGTGGGTGGTACTACCCAGAGGATCCCACCCAAGCACTGGGAGAACATAAAACTCCACACAGAAACGCCTACACCGAGCCAGGGACTTGAACCCAGAACCTTCTAGCTGTGAGTTGGAGGGGTTCGCAATTATTGCACGGTGCTCTTAATTTTACATAATTATAATCATTAGAGATGCAGGTTAGGTGAGTTTTGCACACAACAATATCTTTATGGTTCATATATCCATTTCAATGTATGATAATAATGACACTGCTTGTCCCGTCTGAGTGTCCATTGTTAATATTTATGTACTATCCACACAGGACAAGTATTTTAATTCCCAAACAATGGACCTATAAGATTATAAGGTTTCCATGCAGTCTATACTAATTTTAAACAAAAACATATTCGTTATTAAGAAAGATTTAATATTAGGAGAATACATTTCAGAAAGGGTGTGCCAGGTGTACCTCTGCCTCCTCACTTGTTGGCTCGAGCTGCTCTCTTTCATTCCCTTTGTCCTGCTCATTATCAGGGACTTCCTCCTTCACAACACTGGACACAGTCACACGTACAAATTCATTGAAATGAATATGCTTTTTCTGGTTTACTGATAGACATGGACTTGCATAACCCCTTTCTTGAATTGCCACCATATCGTCTTGGAGGGGTTTAAATGTCCTAATGATCCTAGGAGCTATATTGTCAGGGGCACTATGCTAAGGCAAACTGGTCCTAGGTAAAGGTCCAGAGTAAGTGCGTTTCAGAAGACCTCTACAATAAGAAAGATTATTTCAAGGACACATTTTCCCTTGCCCAGGTGTGGGTTACCGGGGTACCCCCTGGAGCCAGGCCTGAGGGAGGGACTCAAAGGCAAGCGCATGGTGGTCGGCCTTCGACCCATGGCCGGGCCCAGCCCGAAGAGGAGACATGGGTCCTCCCCCCACGGACCCACCGTAAGAGGGGCTATAGGGGTTGGGAGCATGAGGTTGAGAGATACCGACTAGATACACTCGGGCTCACATCAACACATAGCTTGGGCTCTGGAACCACCCACTTCGAGAGGGGCAGGACTTTGTTTCATTGTGGGGTTGCTCATGCTGAGAGGAGGTGAGCAGGTGTGGGCATCCTTGTTGCCCTCTGTCTCGGTGTCCCAATGTTGGGGTTCTCCCTAGTTCATGAAAGGGTAGCTTCCCTCCACCTCCAAATGGGGGAGCAGGTTCTGACTGTTGTTTGTGCTCATGCACCAAATGACAGTTCAGAATACCCAGCCTTTTTGGAGTCCCTAGGGGGTGTGCTAGAGGGCGCTTCCCCTGGGGACTCCCACGTCATCCTGGGAGACTTCAATGCCTATGTGGACAATGACAGTGTGACCTGGAAGGGTGTGATTGGTAGGAACGGCCTCTCCAATCTGAACCTAGATGGTGTTTTATTGTTGTACACAGACTTGTGCCCACATGATCTGGACACTTGGGTGAAGAGAGGACCAGAGCTGTCAACCAAACACCACCTGGTAGTGAGCTGGCTCTGATGGTGGGGAGGCCACACTCCAGACCTGGGAGACTGAAGCTTGTAGTTAAGGTCTCCAGCGAACATTTGGCAGCGTCTCCTGTGAGATGAGCAGTCAACTCCCACCTCCAGCAAAGCAACAATTACTTCCCAATGGAGGCAGGGGACATAGAGTCCAAATGGGCCATATTCCATGTCTCTATTAATAAGTCAGCAGCCCATAGTTGTGGCAGGAAGGTCCCTGGTACCTGTCATGGGGACAACCACCAAACCAGCTGGTGAACACCTGTGGTGAGGGGAGCAGTCAAGCTGAAAAAGAAGGCCTATCAGTTCTTTTTGGCCTGTGGACTCCCAAAGCAGTGGACGGGTACCAACAGGTCAAACATGCTGCAGCCTGTGATGTCGCCGATGCACAATCTCGGGTGTGGGAGAAGTTCGGTGAGGGCAAAAAAAACTATGGATTGATCTCGAAAAGGTTCTGGACCACCATCTGATGCTGCAGGAGGGTAAAGCAGTACTCCACAAATAGTGAAAGTGGGGAGATGCTCACATCGACTGGGGAGGTTGTCTGGAGGTGGACCTTTGTATGTGGAGGTTGTCTGGAAGTGGACCATCACTAGGACAGAGGTAGTTGAGGTAGTTAAAAAGCTCCTTGGTGGCCAGGCTACAAGGGTGGACAAGCTCAAGGTTCTGGATGTTGTAGGACTGTCTTGGTTGACATGTCTCTGCAACATCACGTGGGGGTCATACCGCTGGATTGGCAAACCAGGGTAGTTTGTAAAAAACTCCATCATGGAATCACACTCCTTAGCCTACCTGGGAAAGTCTATGCAGGAGTGCTGGAGAGAAGGATCCAACCAATGTTTGAATCTGGGATTCAGGAGGAACAATGCCCGCCGCAGCACTCGTGACCAATATAGAATATGGTATACCGGACCAGTTGCTACGAGCTGTTCAGTCTTTGTATTACCAGAGCCAGAGCTTGGTCTGCAATGGTGACAACATGGTGAATTCATTTTCAGTGGGGTTTGGACTCTGCCAAGGGTGTCCTTTGTCACTGGTTTTGTACATGATATTTATGGATTGAATTTCTAGACACAACCAAGGCATCGAGGGTCTCTGGATCGGTGGCCATAGGATCTCGTTTCTGATTTTGACTTAATCCAGCTGGGACCTGCAGCTCTCACTGGGGCGATTCACAG
Organism: Porochilus rendahli; assembly: GCA_039654305.1. Classification (NCBI taxonomy): domain Eukaryota; kingdom Metazoa; phylum Chordata; class Actinopteri; order Siluriformes; family Plotosidae; genus Porochilus; species Porochilus rendahli. Next base: position 13,580,201 of record JBCNYG010000007.1, on the reverse strand, counting down.
CCGAGTATATAGCGGCCAGGATGAGAATCAGCACCTCATCAGGAGGAGCAGGGAATCGACAAACAGATTGGTGCAGCTTCTGCTGAAAAGCGGAGCTTGTACCGGTGCATCGTGGTGAAGAGGGAATTGAGCTAGAAGGCTAAGCTCTCAATTTACCAGTCGATATACGTTCCAACCCTCAGCAATGGTAACAAGCTTTGGGTAGTGACCGAAAGATCATGAACACAAGTGGCTGAAAAGAGCCTCCCTTCACAGGGTGGCAGGTCTCTCCCTTAGAGATAAGGTGAGTAGTTCTGTCATTCGTGAGGGGCTAGGAGTAGAACCGTTGCTCCTCCGTTTTGAGAGGAGAAAGTTGAGGTGGCTTGGACATCTGATCAGAATGCCTTCCAAACGCCTCCCTGGTGTGGTGTTTTGGGCATGTCCAGCTGGGAAGAGACCCCGGGGTCGACCCAGAACACGCTGGAGGGACTACGTCTCTCGGCTGGTCTGGAAATGCCTTGGTGTCCCCCCTGGAAGAGCTGGAGGAAGTGGCTGGGGAGAGGGACGTCTGGACCCTCACTGCGTAAGCTGCTGCCCCCGTGACCCAACCCCAGACCAAGCGAAAGAAGCCGAAGATGAAGAACGGACTTGAATGATACTCGGGACATGATATCACCATAGTAAATATGTGACTTTTGTTATTTTCAACAACCAGAGCAAACCTTTTCCAGAACCTCAGCCAGATATAAAATGATAAGCAATGTATCCATGGTAATTAAGTCTTCATTTAACTGTCTCTTTAATCATCACAGTTGGATGATGATAGTGACAGAAATAAGTTAAATCTTGAATAGGGTAAATATACAATTCTTACATACTGACTGAACTGATACATTCATAGCTATGATAGTAACACTGACGTGCCTAACATTAGAAAAATAACTGAGATTTTAAAAAGACAGCCTAGTTTTGAAGATATACATTTTTTTATTCATTCATATGCCTGCATGTAAACACAGTCAGTGCAAAAGAGAGAAGTAATTTTAAGTCTGTTTATAAAAAATAGTTATCATCCGATTAACTTTTAAATACAACAAGAAGTTCATAATAAAACCCGATTATCATTTGTAATATTTGACATAAGCATTGAGTTAGTATTTGTTTTGTTTGCGTACACTGGGAACAAACAAAAAAACCCAAAAAAACTGCAGAGATGAAATGCAGTATTACCGATAACAAAAATATGAGCACATTAAGGGCCAAAGCATTCTTGAGAACCCAAATGAAACGAAATGAACCCAAATGAAACTGAGCAGGGAGATATTAAAAAGAAATAAAATCACCGATTTTAATTAATTTGGCTTTGAAAACATAACCAAAAGCAACGCAGGACTAATAATCAGGTAGTTCCCAAACCACAATTAAACAGCGAGAGTCTCGTCTTGTACAGAAAGCTATGAATATGATACGAATAAGCAGTAAATAGTGTAATGAAGCTGTAATAATAGATCACATGATGCTGTATGCTAAAAACGCTATTTTGGTGGCTCTCGTCCGAGTGTGGCAACTACCTGCTTTAAACAAATGACATAAATAGCCAGGGTCTAGGGTGAGAGGACTTCAGAGGGAAGACACTCTAGAGGCAGGTGTGAGACAATGACAAACCTGTCTTTCTCCACCTCCATCTCCTCTTCCTCCTCCACTCTCCTCTCCTCCAGCAGCTGCTGGAGCCTTCACGTGTCAGGGGGCAAAGGTCAGAGAGAGGAGAAGAGGAAGGAAGAGGACATCAGTGAATGAGGAGCAGGACAAGCCGCAGATCTATGATCTATGTGTATTATACTGCTGACCCTCACTTCAGCTTTTCAATTCTTATTACAAAACCGCTCCCTTGTTATTTCTTCAAAGCGAAAAAACTCTTCAACGCCTCAGAATGGCAGACAAGCAAATCTTACTACAGTACATTGCAATAATAACAGTCATTAAAACAATATTATCCTTGTATTAAGTAATTGCATAGCTGACAGTAGCCACACACCCCCACTGCTCAGAGAACACTACATCAGCATCAGCTTCACAGGATGAGACACCATGAGGATGACATTACCATGACAACTTCCCCTCCCTGTATTCCCTTACACAGAGAGAACAAGCCTCCCATTATTCTTCACCATCTTTTGTCTTACCTTCTCTTTTTCTTCTTCTCTCTTCGTTTCAGTTTCTCCAGATCTTTCTTGGCCAGCTCGATGATGTCAGCCGTCTCTTGGGACGGGTCAGGACCGAGAGAAAAAGCCGCAGACCCTCCGTAGAATGACGACCTAGTGGATGCCCGGGACAGATTCTTCCGCAGATTCTCATTCACTGCTTCACTTTCCAATAACTTTGCCCTAAAAAAAAGGCACCGAAAGAAAGAAAACACTACAGGCTTGCACAGTCCTATTCAATGAATTGATTCATAACATCATTATTATTTCACTGAAAGATGTTCCATGCACGGCTAGAAAAATACGACTTAAAACTGTTTCAGTTGTTGCTCCAGATGCCATGACTTATGCAAACGCTTACAAACATCATCAGCACGTACAGTAAAGTCGTTTACCTTTTATTTAAAATACTTTACTTTGGAGATGATAATGGAAATACGGTAGAGTCGTGTTAACGTGCGCGTGTCGGAATCCAATGCACCCTAATGCATATTAAGTGAGGCTTCCTTTCGGCATTTTTGCTAATATTTTATACATTTTAGCCAATATGTGGGTTTACATGTGCTGGTGTAACTGCAGTTTTAGCATTTCTGCTAATATTTTATACATTTAATATGTATACAGGTAATATGTGGGTGTTTGTGCCCTAGTGTGCAGGAGTGAATGATCAAAGCAGAATGTCATCAGGTTGCTCTGATGTGATCAATTTTAGTGAAAAATTATGAAAAAAAAATCACTTTTTGGGTCCAAGCATATTACCCCGCACACCCGCATATTTAGTGGTTTCCTGTATACTAAAAACGCATTTAAAGAAGCACATATTAATGAGACGTAATAGGACTAACTGTAACTGTATTAGGATAAAAGAAAAAGAAAAGACAAGACAAGCAGCTCCACACATCACTCCTCAACTCTAATATTTTTAGTAGTTAGGAGGAATCCAGACAACTCAGAACCGGACACAAGAAACACATGCAAACTTGAAAAAAGAAATAAAGAAAAGATAGAAAGAAAGAGGGAAGAAATCATAGTCTTTTACATTATTTCGTAGTCTGAATTCTCAGCAAGGGTAGTGGTTAGCACGTCCATCTCACAGCAAGAAGGGCTTGTGTTTGCTGTTTGTTTGTTGAGTTTGCTTTTTCTCCCCCGTGCTTGCGTGGTTTTCCTCCTCCAGGTACTCTGGTTTCTCACCCAGTCCCAGGACATGCACAGTAGACTAGTTGGCTGTTCCAAATTCACCCCAAGTGTGAGTGTGAGTGTGAGTGTGAATGGCTTTGTGTGTGTGTGTGTGTGTGTGTGTTGCCCTGCGATGGTCTGTCAAGCCGCTCAGGGTGTAACCCGGCTTTGGCCAGTGTCGGCTGAGATAGGCATTAAAATGTATGCTAATGTGTGAGTGTGTGGGTGAGTAAGTGAATCATTAACTAAACAAATGTTAAAATGTTTGTAAGAATTACTTGTATTTAGTCATCCTGCAGGAGGTGACTTCCACGATACTTGCCCCCAGTTGCAAAGCGGATATTCGTCTTTCTGGATTCATATCTAGTCCATTTTTTTGGTGTTTACAGCTAAATATAATGCCAGTCCAAATGTACTGAATACAGTGTTCATACACTATATCCCTAGCAATGTCTCAGTCAGTCGGCGTCAGTCAATGATCAGAATTTATTCCTCTTGGTCATTATTAGAAATGATAACGTAACAGCTTACCTCAAATCTTCAATCTCTTTGATGTAGTTCTGAATCATGTTCCCAATTTCCTCACTGCCTTCCCCTGTACACACACACACAAAAAAAAAAAAAATCACAGTTTTTTCCCCGTATGACCACATGTACTGTATTTTGCATAGGATAAGAAAATGCATAGTGACACAATTACAAAGCAGTTCGTTTAAACGTCCTAAGTACTGGCAGACACACATACACACACAATTAGCATACCAGCTTTAGCAAGAGCCTGATTAGCCTGATCGCTCAGGAGCTGAGTGAGGCGAGCTCTCTGGGCGTCGATTGTCTCCTGCATGGCTTTGACACGCACGCGTAGGTTCTGATTCTCCGTTTGGAGCATGGAGTTCTCATGATACATGTCATTAATGCTCTCCAGACCGTCTTCACCAACCATACGCTTGCCCTGTGCACACAGCCACACCTAATATCACGCCTGGATTGATGAACCAAAATCAAGTCAGGATTTATTTAAAAAGAAATGTATTAAAAAAAAAAGTATATAAAATAAACACAGAATAAACAATAGTGCAGTTACGTATATCTGTTGTGAATCTCAAGTTTTTTTACATAGGAAGGTTTCCACTGGAGTTTGTTACCTCTTGCTATTAAAGACCATTAAAGGTTTAACTGTATAGCACCATTTCAGAGGAAATAATTGTTTGTTGTGTAGTAACACTGATGTTCCATTATTTGGAACAGAGACTTTTGTAGGTTATTGAGTAAAATATCATCACTCTCTCACTGTGCGATACTCCATGAGCTCCATTTGCAGTCGTGCGATCTCTGTCCGCAGGGCGCTGATCTGCTGACTGGCCTTGTCCTGATTCACTACCACTTTGTTTTTAATGTTACGTGCTCGATTAGCATACTTTAGGGTGTTCAGCGTCTCCATGAAGTCCCGGTCTGAAGGACTTATGCAGGCTATCATCACTGTTTGGCTGTAGTACAAACAAGAAGAAAACATTTTGCATACCTGAAAACTTCTCGTCAATTAAAAACGCCGTTTAGAATTTCAATCATTGTGTAATCGAGTTAGTTTTATCTAGAGAAAATCAACCCATTCTCATTTGCCGAACAGCTGATTCATATTAGGGTCGAAGGCGGGGTACACGCAGGATAATACACAACCATTCACGCTCACACTCACATCCAGACAATTTCGAACAACCCATTAACCTAACGGAGAAAAACAGAGTACCCAGAGAAAACACATGCAAGCTCTGTGAGAACATGCAAACTCCACACAGAAACATCTAAACCCGCGACTTCTTGCTCGGAGGTGGATGTGCTTACCAGAACGGCACCATGCCGCCACTGAGTAAATCAATGAATATTTTATAATTAAGCCAATTTATGTGATCATTTTGTTATTTTAATTGAACATAAAACAAGCTTTCTTTTAAAAGTTGACATTCCTTTTCATAAAAAAAACCCCTATGTGTCAAGACATGGTATTACTTTGCAACGTTGCTTAAAAACATAAATACACCTTTGTGGACGGCACGGTGGCGTAGCGGTTAGCACGTCCGCCTCACAGCAAGAAGGTCCTGGGTTCGATTCCCAGCTCGGGCG
>JBCNYG010000007.1:13478402-13490889 GCA_039654305.1 Porochilus rendahli | reverse complement strand
CCCCTCCCCCCCTCCCCCCCCCCCCCCCCCCCCCTCCTTTTCCTCCTCTCCCCCCCCCCTCCTCTCCTACACTGATTTAGTGTTTAGCACTTCCACCTCACAGCAAAAGAGGGTCCCGGCGTGTTCTCCCTGTGCTTGCCTGGATTTTCTCCGGGTACTCTAGTTTCCTCCCACAGTCTAAAGATATGCACATATTCTGTTCCAAATTGCCCCATAGGTGTGAGCGTGAACGGGTTTGTGTGTGTTGGCCGGGTAAAGACCTCACATTCTCATCTGTATTTCCTTCTCCAGCATTCACACGTTTTGTGAAATGTGAAAAATGCCATCACTTCTTCGTGGTGCTTTCTGAGAGTGACTCTGTGAAGGGTCTGAATAAGGAGACACAATCTGCTGCTGAAGCTGTTACACTGGCATTTGCTCAGAAACCTCCCCCACCCCCTAAAAAGGTATGACCAGAATTAAAAGAAATGATAACTCTTCTCCGTTTCTGACGTACACCGGTTCGATGTAAATGGAAAATGTGTGCTAAACTCATAAACCTGTTTCATGGGCAAGTGAAGTGAACTGGTGACCAGTAAGGATAAACGCTAAGCTAAACCTTTATGTTGTTTGACTGCAGATCTTTGCCTACCTCGATAATTATGTTGTTGGCCAGTCATATGCGAAGAAGGTGCTGTCAGTCGCAGTGTATAACCACTACAAACGGCTCTACAACAACCTTCCCGCATCAGGAGGACCTCGAGCGGGGACAGAGAAGCAGATCTTTGTGAATCCCCACGGTTAGTATGTCAGCTTAATGATAACGAAGCATCCCACTAAAATATCACACACAGCATAGAGTGCGTGTTACGGGACAGAGGAATGATGCTACATTTGCTAAAGCACCTTCTTCTGACTTTTGACCCCCGAAGTCATCAGCAGCTTGTACAGATTGGAGTTTCTAATGAAGGCTCTAATGCTTCCTGCTCGGTTTACTTCCTCCGAGTGTTACAGGCTTTTATTTCCAGTAGAGGTCACAATAACCTATTTTTTATTTTTCCCCTTTAGAGCTCGAGCTCAGAAAAAGGGAAGGTGAATATAGATTTACAAGTAAGTGTATTTTCAGCTGCATGAAGAAATACGGCACATGATATCAAAATTAATTTGTGTGTGATTCGAAAAAAAGGAAATTGACACGCTCAGTGCAACAACCTGCCAAGTCACGGATTTGCGATTTTAAGAAAAACACAAATAATACGATTGAGTCATATTTTTTGCATGATTTGTGATTTTAGCTTCAAAGAAGCTGCAGTTGTTATGGCAATGAGTTCTTCGATTGATGTGTGACATACTCAAGCACTTAAGAGAACAGTAGTACAGACATGCCACGTCTCGCAGGTGTTCTGGGATTGTCCTGCACATCGGTAGTGGTTCCTTAATGCCTGCAAGTTATGTACAATATCCTGAAAATTAGTTTTTAGAGAAAAATCGTGCACAAGAAAGCTCAGACAGATTGACTTGGCCTCCATTTTTCCTTTTCTATATTTGTTATTCTGCTTTTTAAACCTGAAGTATGTTTTGGCTCTTGTTTATTTATTTATTTTTATTTTTTCCTTTTCTTTTTTTTTTCTGCAGGGCTGCTTCAGATCACTGGGATCAACTCACACGGCAGTGCTCTTGGTGCATCTGTTCAACAGCAGGCCACTCAGCAAGCCGCTTCTGAGGAAAGGGGTGGTGGAGTGCTGGACTCGACCCAAACAAACATCAGACTGGAGAAGAGCAACATCGTGCTGCTAGGCCCGACTGGATCAGGTGTGGCTCAAACAATTACTTACATGAGCCCTGTGTCTCTAGAGTTTAGAGCAGCTCGTGTTTTAGTAGCTCGTTCTAAATTAGAACCGCTGTAGTCACTGCTGGCAGAAATAACATCCTGGTTTCAACGCTGATGGAATTTAAGCTTCTTTCTTCGATTTTGTGTTCTATATCCAAAGCTCCTTCCCTTACTTTGCTGTAATTATAGGCTTAGACCCTACTCCATCAAACTAGAGCTCAGCTTCCTGATCATGTACACTGTACTGGTGTCTGAGCCGGCTGTGCACAGGCAGTAAATGATTACTAGGAATGTTTTTTTTTTTTTAAATTTGGACCATTACTGATATTTTCCTCTCCAGGTAAAACACTTTTAGCACAGACGCTAGCTCGGTGTTTGGATGTTCCCTTTGCCATCTGTGACTGTACCACGCTGACCCAGGCAGGCTACGTAGGTGAGGATATCGAGTCGGTCATTGCGAAGCTGCTCCAAGATGCCAACTACTCGGTGGAGAAAGCGCAACAAGGTGGGAGTTTAGCGCAGAGCATTTTATTCCCACCATGTCAAACTTTATCCACTGTGGTATAGTATTCATCGATAAATAGAAATATGAAAAATATATAGAATAGCTAATGGTTTGTGTTTGGTTTACTCATTCAGAGTTTTACTACAGAAATGTGCCCTTCCTCTGTAGCGTATACTGATAAGCAATATATCTAAATCAGGTAAATTTTAAATATAGGTACGTTGATTGTGTCCTGCAATATGATTATTGATTATTCAAAACACCACCCCTCTCACTTTCACATGCTTTTGTGCCGGCCCCACAGGAATAGTGTTTCTGGATGAGGTGGATAAGATTGGCAGTGTTCCTGGAATACACCAGCTCAGAGATGTCGGAGGAGAAGGCGTCCAGCAGGTGTGTAATTTGAACCATTCGATCCAGTTCACGTCTGGCAATCAACACCCTTTGCGGTTTTTATTTACGTGCCTGCCCATGTAACATTCATGTAGTTAATATCCAATACATGACGATGCGTAGTGCACAGAATCGGAGCAATAGGAAATCTGTTTCGTATTTTGCGGTGAAGCGTCAGTGTACAAAGAGCAGTTGGATGCTTTGGGAATTCATCAGAAGTTCCAGTAACTGAAACACTCAGAACCATGATGACTAATATGGTACTGATCCAACCATAAAGTGCTGTACACTTACTTGATTCTAGTGTTGTGTGTGCAAGCTAATGGCTGTAAATTGATTATTATCCTTCTAAAGCATTTTCTCTTGTACAGGAGGATACTGTTCCACCACTGTAATAACATAGCAAAGCAAAATTCTATTTGAGCGATATAACCCATAGTCTGAGTTAACGTTCAAAGGCTGAGTGGGGAGAATGAGGAGAATGGGGAGAGTAGGGAGGGAGATGAACCTCCTGACCGCCTGGTGGATGAAACTGTCCTTGAGCGTGCTGGTCGTGGCCCAGAGACTCCAAAGTCTCGTCCCTGACGGCAGCTTGAAGAAGCTGTGAGATGGGTGGGCGTGGTCACCTACAAAATGTCCAGAAGGGAAGGGTTAGAGAGGCACCAATGATCCTCTCAGCAGCTCTCACTATGCGCTGCAGAGTCTTGCGGCATTAGCGTTCCTTCCTTCTTTCCATTTTTTTGGTCTGTGTGACCAGTAACTATGCACTTTTTTTAATTTACATAATGCCGGATGGGTCAGTCTTAATGAATGTATCGTTGTTAATCCTACCCTTAACGTTATGCTGGTACGTGTGCTCAGGGTTTGTTGAAACTCCTGGAGGGCACCATTGTGAACGTTCCAGAAAGGAACAGCAGGAAGTTGCGAGGTGAAACTCTGCAGGTGGACACAACCAACATCCTGTTTGTGGCATCAGGAGCCTTCAGCGGGTTGGACCGAATCATTAGCCGCAGGAAGAATGAGAAGGTGAGAGAGGCAGACGTTCGGTCAGCACTGTGTAGCTGTAAGCTAGTAAAACAGTGGCCTTTTCGTGACCCTTGTTTGTAACTTTATGCGTGCAGTACCTTGGATTTGGCTCGTCCTCTAACCTGGGGAAGGGACGCCGTGCAGCTGCAGCAGCTGATCTGGCCAATAGCTCAGGCAGTGAGCTGGATGCAGTGGCTGAGATGGAGGAGAAGGATCAGCTCCTGGGACACGTAGAGGCATGTGACCTCGTTGAGTTTGGCATGATTCCTGAGTTTGTAGGTCGTCTGCCCATCATTGTGCCTCTGCACAGCTTGGACGAGCAAGCACTAGTGCGCATTCTCACCGAGCCCCGGAACGCTGTGGTGCCTCAGTACCAGGCCCTCTTCAGCATGGATAAGGTGATGGATGCTACTTCCTGCATTGTTTTCGGCTCGTTGTCTAGTTTTCACAATGAGTTCCAGCATATCCCTTTCACAACCACTTAATCCGACTAGGGTCGCAGGGAGGCTGGTGCCCATATCAGCTGACAGTGGGTGTAGGTGGAGAACACCCTAAGCAGTTCACCAAACAATTGCAGGGCAAACACACACAATAATCAGGCACACTCACACTTGTGGGCAAGTTTGAACAGACAGTTAGCGTCATGTGCATGACTTTGGTCTGTGGGAGGAAACTGGAGTAACCTGAGGAAATCCACGCAAGCATGTGGAGAACATGCAAACTCAGCACAGAAAAGGCCTTGCTCAGGAATCTCTCACACACACACACACACACACTTTCCTACTGGAACTAGTCCAAGGTAAATGGTTTCACGGGCCACTTTCTTGTGCCGTTTTCAACACAGAAAAGAACATTGCTCAGATTCAAGTTCTTAGCTCATTCGCTTCAAACTTCAGTGCGTTTATGGTCACCACGCATTACAGACACGGATTATGTTAAAGTAGACTTTCTGCCATCCATATCACATTGACATTTTGTTTGTCAAGTGAGTTTGCAGGTGAAAAATGCCATAAGAGTTCCAAACCTGTTTCATAAATTCCACCACCAGCCCATTTAGCACCAACCACCATGCCACAGTCAAGGTCAATGTAATCACATGTTTCTTCATTTTGATGTCCTTCTTATGTTTCATTAATTCTGATGCGATTTTCACCGAATTCTTTGTGATCTTGCTGCATGATCGGCTTCCTAAATATCTGCATCACCGAACAGGTGTGCAAAATCTGAGATCTTATGCATGTCATGTACTTACCATGTATAAATGTGCTTTAAATCGAGTAGATGCACTTCTTTATAAATTTTGAATACATTGAGACAGAAGGAGATCAAACTAAATCTATATCTGTCCAGCAACCAAAAGTCTCTGCTGTTTCTGTGGTCTGTTATATAAGCTGTGATGTCTGATACCCTGTGTTTCAGTGTGAGTTGAATGTGACTCTAGATGCACTCAAGGCCATTGCCAGACTGGCTCTTGAGAGAAAGACTGGAGCCAGAGGCCTCCGAACCATCATGGTACACACACACACACTGACACACACTCTCTGTTTCCACTTCCCTTCCAGCTGGCTTTAATCAGAGTGCCATGATTGCCCCTTTCTATGTTTTTTTTAGGAGATGCTGCTGCTGGAGCCGATGTTTGAGGTGCCACAATCAGACATTGTAGCTGTGGAGCTGAATAGGGATGTGGTTTTGGGCAAAGCTGAACCACTCTATACCAGGTAATCCTAATTTATCCATGCTTCACTTATTTAAATTTTCCTGATATTAAGTCAGATTTCAGGACATACTGTGCACTTGGAGGGGGAAAGACATTCAATAAGACTTTGCAGTAGAAGGTGCATTAATAAATTAAGCATGTTTTTTTTTTTTTTATCATGTATATACTGGATCTAAAAAGGCATTCGAGACAGTGTAGTTTAGCAAGTAGCATTTGTTGCATGAATGTTGCCTGTTTGGGGGTATTACAGTTATTACAGTTAAAAAGGCTGTTAGTATCGAATGTTTCTAGAAATGTTTTACTGTATGTGTGTGTGTGTGTGTGTAGAGCTTTAGCTAAACTGAACACTGAGGAGGAGTATGACCTTGGCACCGAAGAAGAGAAGTGGCTGAGGCAGGCAGACGTAGCCAACAACTAATAAGACTCCGTATCAGTGAAGGTCTGAAAACCCAGAGCAACGTTCTTCTGCTCTGGGCTGAACAGGACCTTTGCTTAAACACAAAGCAGAGACCCTTGTCCATTTAAAAAATCTATATATCCGAACAAGAAATAATTGGATAGACCTCAGAACCAGCGTCTTGTCCCATATTCCCTGTGGGAAAGGACAGGAAGTGACTATACATGATAAGACTAGACATGGCTGTCTTGTGGACAGCTAGCAATTTGATACGTATTTTAAATATCTATTTTCGTAAGTATTTAAACATTTCTTTTTATTTTTTGGTGAATGTAGAAAGATTTTCTTATCTGGGATCATAGAATGCCATTTCAGCTGTACAGCTAGGTATATTTAATTTTAGTATTTTTGTCGCACACACCAGTCAACTTTGTCCTTTGTTTAGTATGAGAATTTCAGCTTTGCATAACGGCAGCGCTGGTTTCTCTACCTCTTTTTTTAACAGTAAACACTGACGCTTCTCGCTGCTTGGAGCGCAGTCTGTTTCAGACTACCCATAATTTAATGAAACAAACTGCTTGATATGACTGCAAGTTTAAAAACCATATACAAGCCAGTGCAGGAACAACACAAGTGACCTTTTTCCATGTTTTAAATGCCCTCTTATTTGCCCTCTCTTCTAAGCAGATACCGTACCTTAGCACTAATTTATTATTATCCGTATAATTTATTTGTCTTAACATTTGAAACATTTTTTGAATGGTTTAGAAATGGAATCTGTGTACATCGTGTGGTGCGTTTGAAGCATTCACAGCAAGAGTAAAACATTTGTACATATAACAGTTACTTTTTTTTAACTATATACCTTTATTGACATTGGATTCCTTCTTCCATTTCAAATGTCAGCAAACCACCACAAAGGCTGTTCAATTTGAAATGTATACATTATTTAAAAATATAAATAAAATGTGTGTCTATTTAACACTCTGTGTTTTTATTGTTTATGCAGTATGATCAAAGAGGGAAAATTTATTCTGTTAAAAAAAAAGTTCTATTTTCTTTGTGTATTGTACGTATTAACCCTGTAAGGGACAGTACAAATTACGTTCCCTAATCCATGGAGATACATTCAGGTGTTATTACCAGTAGTTTCCCTCTTTTCTTCAACAATCCACGTAGAAACCTGTTTTTAGGCCTCTCAGAAATCTGGGACTTGTCATGCTATCTTTAATTTTCAAGATATTTTTGTTCCCATGGTTGAGGGCTGAAGGAAGCATATATCCTAAACATACCCTAAAAACTGTCCTAGATTTAGTGTACATGGAGTCCCTGAGAATACGTTGTGGAATAAAAGAAATGTAAAAAGCACTGCCTCCGTGGTCATCATGCAGCCAAGAGCAGTAGGAATCCTCTCAGTGATATTTTTTCTCTGCTGACATTCTCCTCAGCACCTCACTACTGAATTGGTAAGTGAGTTTCTTCTTGATTTTTTTGACCTCCCCTGTCTTGCCGTAGTTACGCAAGGCCCTAGCCATCTTCTGATAGGTCATTCTCTTGCGGTTGCCCTTCTGTAGGCCCCAGCGGCTGGCCAGCATCTCCTTGTGTTTGGAAGAGAACTGAAAGGTGCCTCTCTCTCTGTCAACCCACCAAATGCAGTCTTTCATATCCCCGTCTCTGAGCAGCTCCAGAAGGAACTGATAGAGACGCATTTTTCTTTTGCTACCTGGGGGACCAGAATAAAAGAAAAAAAAAAACAGCGGTGTGTAGAAAACATGGCATGGTTCAACCTTGCCACCAGAATTTTCTATTTAGTTATTGCTGCTTTAGTGATGGTGCTATGTCAATATAACACTGATATTCTGATATGTGTCCTATATACTTCAATCATCTGTGACACTGCCTTCATAACCACTTCATTTATATTTCCAGTAACAGATTGCTAATTGGTTGTAAACGTTTTGTACAGTGTTAAATTATCCCTTTTAATAATATATAATCATACATACTGATGTATATAGGAATATTATAAAAATTCCTATGAGCAAACATACAAAATGTGTAAATTCCATTTTAACACCAAAACCCAACTAACGACAATAGCAAAGATTCATTATAATATCATGTAATCGGGGCAAGAGCGTGTCTTTTGGAAAGAGTGACGTCACACTAATAAGTTTTAGTCATTTTTAAAATTTTTCTAAGGAATTTCATCTGTTGTTTGTTGGGAAATTCTGCCTAAGTGACCTTTCTATGTTCTATTAATCTCCTATGATGTTTTATGGCTTGTTTCAAAAACTGAATGAAGCACCTACGCTGTTTTCTCGCTGCCATTAATTGCTACTGCTATGTGTAAGTCAGGTTCCTCTAGGCTGAAAGTTATGTAGTTAAAAGGAGTTATTCAAGGACCGGGGATCAGTGTAAGAGAACACTTCGCTCTCCTGGTTTCTGCTTTAGAAAGTGGGGTCAGATCATTCTGTGCAAAACTGCCAGAAGTCATACATTGGTATGGCCAGAATTACTGTAAAAGACAGAATGACTGGGCACAAAAGGGCTCGTAATAAAAAGAAGTAAAAAAAATTTCTTCTCTAAAATTTTTTGGTGAAAATATATTGAACGTTTCAATTGTAGACAATGAGAACTAAAAATATATATATATATTCCAACAAGTATATTGAGGTAAAAGTATGGCTAATATACAAAAACACTGATAATACCACTTTTTCAGAAACATTTAAAAAATCTAATTCTAAAAAAAAAAAAATTGTATAGCATGAATGAACTTCAAATGATATGGAATGCTTTAGCGAGTGAAGAAATTAAAAAATACAATAGTGTGCTTGTGATAAAACATTAAAAATTACATTAGTGTGAAGTTATTTATTCTCATCAATAAGTAGACAAAAAAACAGTATATAGTAATAACAAAAATATATAGTAATAACAAAAAGTCTCTTTTTTGAGAAAAGAAAATCAATATTTAGTGTGACTACCCTTTACTTTGATTGCAATATTTAACCTTTCAAGCATAGTGTTCACATGTTTTTATTTATTCACACGCTAAACCACTCCTTATGGATTGAAGTTCATTCATTCAACAACCTTCTTATTAACAGTCAATAGGCTTAAACATTGAAACCTAGCTCCTCCAGTCATCACAGTACAGCGGTACAATCACAAGGATTTTGGGAAACAGAGCCCTGTGTGTTACAGTTTTACCATGTTTACCATTAAAAGTTATGAAACGAGAATGATGTGTTACGGTGGAATGTGGCTTGGCTTTTAAGCCAACCGTTTCTCCCTCACCTGTTATGCTAGTGGATGTGCTAGCAAGTAGTTTCTCATGGTCCTCTTCCCCGTCAGACACCTCAAAAGGTGGGCTGCGTGCTCCTGTGTCCTCATCGTCAGTACTGCAGTGGTCAGCAGGAGAGCGCTGGTACAGTGGGTGAGAGACATATGCAAACTGTGGACCAGAACAATATTCACTGATTACCTTTTTTTAATCAATAAACCTTTTTTTTTGTTATTGAAACAACAGAGAAATCAAATAAAACATGAAGCTTAAATATATTTTAGAATACCAATCAGTGTACAAACCATGTCTAGACCGGGCATCTCTTTACTCTTGGAATAAAAATACCTACAATCTAAAAACTGCTGGGTTGTAAATATCCCAATTGTAGGCAATTTGGAAACTGAGCACTGTGTCAAATATAGACATGGCTCGATTTACCTCCACACACAACTGTTATGGTCACTGTGTGGACATTGAACTGGGTGCATAATTTCTTTGCCATATCAGCAAAAAAACCCTCAGACAACTCTTTTCTCTAAATAAAAAAAAAACCCTCCAAGTGTAAAAGCAGCCGTACTCAGCTTAAACATCATAATATCTTATCCATGTACATATTAAATGCAGACTTAAAATAAACTTGTCTCTAGTGCTGTAACCTGTGACAGAGAACATGTGAGGCAATTCATAAATAGCTAGAAGTCATGTCACAGATAATTAGGAAAATTACCCAAAAGGTCAGCTAATGTTAACTGAATGTAATAAAATCTGTTTTCTGACAAAAGCGATTTGTCTTATTTATTACCGGCAGCCAACTTGAGCTGTATTCTCCTTTAAATAATAGCATTGAAGGTGGCACCGTGTCATAGTAGTTAGCACATATGCAAGAAGGTTCTTGGTTTGAGACCCGGGCTCGGGTGTTCCTGCGTGGAGTTTGCATGTTCTCACTGTGCTTATGTATGTTTTCTCCAGGTACTCTGGTGTTCTCCCACAGTCCATGCACATTAGGCTAATTGGCTGTTCCAGACTTACTCTGGTGTGAGTGTGACTCGTTGTGTTTGTGTTGATCCTGCAATAATCTGGCGAGTTGTTCACGGTGTACCCTGCCTTCGCCCAGAGTAGGTTGAGATAGGCACCAGCCTCCCTGTGATCCCAATAGCAAGTGAGTGATGAGAATAAGTGATATATTTGGATATTGCAGAAAACTACATGTTATAAGTTATTGTGCATAGTAAAATGCCTACAAAAATATAAATGTGAAATTTTAACTAAACTCTAAAATTATTTTATTGCCAATGAAAACTTCTTGATGTTGCAGCTGATTTATTCATTCATTCATTTTCCGAGCCGCTTATTCCTAATTAGGGTTGCAGGGAGGCTGGCGCCCATCTCAGCCGGCTCTGGGCGAGGGCGGGGTACACCCTGGACAACTCGCCAAGCCATCGCAGGGCCGCTGATTTATTTTACTCAATAATTTTTCTGGCTGTCACTCCTGCCTCTACATACACCCAGTGGAAAATTCCAGAAAATGAGTCCTTAATACATGCATTGTCTTTCAGATCCACACTGCCCTTTAGCAACCCAGTTTGGGCTACTTTGGCCCAACCACCTGACCAAACATTCTAAACATTAATAAACTAAACAACAGAGTTGTAAAAATCTTATTTTTTAATATAACATATCTTTGGTAACCACTAATCTCAGATATGCAGGCTCAGGTAAAACACAATAGATTAATTGGATTAATTCATGCAATTTAATTTGGCAAACTTCAGTGTCTTGGTTCACCAGTGTTTGTGCTATCGACGAGAAACATGCTAAGTTGACACAATCTCAAAACAGCAGTCCCCTACTCGGAAACCACAGAATTACCTTATAATGAAAGAGGAACTGCCAAAGCTATTGTGTCAGAAAAAAAGGCATGAGACATACATTCATTTTAATATCATTTTCATTTTTCCTAATAACTTTTTTTTATAGTTTTTATGTTCTCTATAACAGTTTAATTTTTGTTGTCAGTATTTGCAAATAAGCATATTCAAAAACAACTGAGTTATCAGTGTTGGTCATATAATTAATGTATAATGACTGTTTAAAGATTTATCTTTAAAATTCAAGTATGTTTGTGTAGAATTATACTTTACTGCAGGGGTGTCTAATCCTGTTCCTAGTGATGTACCTTCCTAAAGATTTTAACTCCAACCCTAATAGAGCCCATCTGACAAATCCAATCATCGCTTTAAGTTTTTATTTTCCAAGTCTTAAGTCTTGATTAGATGATTGAAGGGTAAGGTGGGCATAATTAGGGTTGAAGTGAACGTCTTCGGGAAGGTGGATCACCAGGAAAAGGATTGGGCACCCCTGCTTTACTGTATTGTGTTTTTTTTTTCTTTCACATAATTACTCCACTCCTAATAGGAGCTCTGTTAAGAAAATGATATGTGTGTGTTTCTGTTTGTGTAGCATGTCCCTGACTGAATGGTAATGATACCAGTGGCGACAGTCCTGCATCAGGAAAAGACGCTGTTGAGCAATCAGTCTCTGACTACAGTGTTTCAGTGGTTCTCAGTGCAGATGGTTTTTATAACATCCTGCCTCGTGTTCATCTCTTTAAGCCCCGATAAATTTGTTTATCCACCTCTTAGAGACTCATAATTAAACTTTAGATTAACTCTGGTATCTAATGATCAGTGTCCATCTCATTGGGTACAATTTGATCTTTTTTCTACCCAACATTAGAACTTTCAAAAAGAAATAATAGATTTATGCACATGCATAAACACCGGGCATATGGCAGTAAATTTGCATCCAAGTTTAAACAAGACAATTCTTACCTTAAGTCTTTTTTCTTTCATTCTTTCAGAACAGCCAAAGCATGACATATTTGGTAACAAGCCAAACAATATATAAGGCCTTTTGTTTAAAATGAGCTCGAAATGAGCTCATCTTTCCTTTCCTTTTTTTGGAATTAAAGTGTATTTAGTGAACATGGGCATAGAAGCACAGAAGAAAGAAGGACTTAAAAGTTTTAGCATTTTAAGTCATTCATACATTCATACATATATGCAAATCACAAACTTGAGCAACTTCAGAACACTGATCACCACCTTGAATTGATCACGGGAAAATCAAACCACTCCATAAAGTCTCCGGCTGTAATCAAGGCTAAAGGCGATTCAACAAAATATTTGTGTCCCTTTATTTTTGTGTTTGTTTGTTTTGAGATGTGTATATTCATCTAAATATATAAAAATTAATTAGGAGTCATAAAGTTCTTAGGAGTCATAGAGCTCAATAGTCTAAGTTACTAATTAATTAAGTCACCTGAGGTGTGACCATAGGCACAAAAG